>JAPQNM010000044.1:2168611-2211111 GCA_029783475.1 Metacarcinus magister | reverse complement strand
TATTCTTCCTTTTCTTACTTCTCATTCCCTTTTCTTTTCCATCTTTTCAATTTGGTTTATCTTCTTCTTTATCTTCTTTCTCATCATCCAATATTTCTTCCTTGTTCTCCTTCTCTTCATTTCCTTTGTTTTTTTCTCATTTTTATTACAAGCATTATCGCTAAAGCCACGCAGACTAGTGTACGTGTATATAAGTGTGTATGTGTGTGTGTGTGTGTGTGTGTGTGTGTGTGTGTGTGTGTGTGTGTGTGTGTGTGTGTGTGTGTGTGTGTGTGTGTGTGACTTCCTGAACCTTCTTGATTCTTTTGGAGTCTCTGACTTCCTACTTGTTCCTTTGTATATTCCTTTGTCTTCCAATTATTGAATGCGATTTTTATCTCTTTTTGTATTCGCTTCCCTGTTACTTCGTGGTTATTTCATCTTTTCGTTACACAAAGGGTAAGGTGATTCGTGGCAACTTAAACTTATAGTCCCAGAGACGTGCACGATGAACGATGCTGTTTTCCAAAAATATCTTGATCGGATTTACGTATTCTTAGTGTGATCTATGTGATAATGACAAGCTATGTCATCTCAAAGCTGTGTCACCAGAAAGCCTCACTGGAACTCCATTCACTGCTGCCTTTTTACCGTCTGACAACGGCAATGTGTAACTGAAGGAGTGTTCCCTTAAAGGTCTTATGGAAGAATGTATACTGCTGTTAATGGTGCGTGTGCATCAGGTAGTGTAGTTAATGAAGCAACTTATCGTTTTACTACTCCACTTATGAACCGTGTAGGAATGTTGACGGCATTTTTTACTATGCCTTTTTAACTATCATACAGTCTGAGCAGCAGAGTTATGGATATGCTCTACATATTGGGCTTGATATTGTTATTCAGATTTTTAAAGTATTGCACTTGGAAGATCACAACCATGAACTTAAAGTGTTTCTTCGAAAAACAATATGCGCTTTAAGAATATTTGATGACGGAATTTCTATGTACGCTTAGAAATATAAATCTAATAAATATTTAGATCCAATGAATAACAAAAAATAATATAGATAAGAAAACATTTGACAACCTCATTCCTCAAGAATGTTAATGCGTCAATACAAGACACACCATTCCTGGAGGCAACACATTGTTCCCCGGCAGCTGCTGCTCATCAGCAGGAGGCGGAGTGGCTACAAGGGCCGCCAGTTGTCCACACATGCACGGATTTGTTAGCTGTGTGTTCTCAATCCCCAAGCATGCATAAACATACTTGCACAAGCATTTCATCATGAATATAAGCATATATATATATATATATATATATATATATATATATATAAACACACACACACACACACACACACACACACACACACACACACACACACACACACACACACACACACACACACACACATATATATATATATATATATATATATATATATATATATATTTATATATATGATTAACCAGGATATAGGTTAAGTGTATGAAATGAAGATTAAGCTGCAAATTTATTTGACTGCAACCACATGTATTAATTCTTCCACACTCAGCACTCCAAGGACACACTCTTTACATGTTTTGCGTGAATATTACACACGTGATTGGTTATCAAAGAAAACACTTTCCTTACATAATTGCATCAGGACCGCCATGAAGCACCCACTGGTCGTTCTACTTGTTGTGCTGCTCCATCGATCTGGGAGAGAACATGTCATTCCCTACCGTCATGACACAGGAGGTGGGCAGGTTAAGGGCACTACGGTTAGCTGGCGGGAGGTTCATGAAGGCCAATCATGAACCCACTCAAACATCGCCTCACATATGGCAGCAGAATAAACAACTAATTTAGAAGCGACTGATTTGCAGATGATTAATTTGAAACATGAGTATAAAGTATCTAACAAAACAAAAAATGGTCAGAAGAAAGATGTGGTTACACTTAATCAATTTACAGAATTTGCACCTAGCAGACTCGTTTCTTAATGTAGATAATGGCTGCCTTGTGCAGGATTTACTCTCATAAAACACACTCGCACCGCTGTCACATGAAGGTGCTCGTGGGCGATGGATGTGGCAGCAGAAGGCCTGAACTGCTTTGACTGCTTTTCCTGAGGTATAGTAGTACACTCCTGCTCCGTCTTACCTCTAATGATGTGTAATATTCTCGCCTCCATATTTCGCGAGCGTTACCTTGAAAATGTAAATAATCATATGGTTAATCTTAGGATCCGCTTCACCGTATGCCTCACTGAGCTGTCTCACTCACTCAATGCAGCACCTTGTTTTGAGGAGAGGGATTTTTGGTGAGTCATTCGGAATGTTCTAGTAGATATCTGAAAGGTAGATAAAAAGTGTGTATTCACCAGTCACCTTTCCAGAGGTTAAGTTAACACTAGCTGTGTTATATATATATATATATATATATATATATATATATATATATATATATATATATATATATAATTGGTAACGCTCCTTCCACGCTACCAACTCTGTATTTTTACATAATTTGAATACATTGCAGTATTTTTATCGACAACCTTGCATGATAAGTAATTAAGTACTATACTGGTGGCAGCGGTGGGATGCCAAGGACAAAGGCGAGTGCGTAAGCGTGATGTAAGCACGTGGGAAAGGCAATCAGGAACCAAGCATTGAGTAGAGCATCTTTATCAACATTCAACAACCTCGCAAGAAAAGTAATCAACTATGAGAGAGAGAGAGAGAGAGAGAGAGAGAGAGAGAGAGAGAGAGAGAGAGAGAGAGAGAGAGAGAGAGAGAGAGAGAGAGAGAGAGAGAGAGAGAGAGAGAGAGAGAGAGAGAGAGAGAGAGAGAGAGAATAAATTATTAAAATACAATGTTTATATAGTGTTTAATATTATAGTACTGATAAAATTGAGTCTATATTCGTGTTCCTTATCCTTGAAAACCTATATATATAAATTTTCATGAGATTCTGAGGTGTGAAAATTTTCATGAAATTTCCAAGGCAACACCCTTAGATTTTTTTTAACAAATCCCGTTTTGTTAAATAACTCAAAAACTATGAGGTTTACGTAAAAGACTTACAATATAGTAAATAAAGAGCAGGAGACGCCCATTCTTTTGAGCTACAGTAGAATGAAATTGGTATATTAGTAACTGAGAAAATAATATATTAGTTTTTTTGACAAAATTTCAACAAAACTTAAATTTCTTACTAAACTATAAGGTATATTTTAAATCTGATTTCACCATTAGATAGACAACATCAAACTTAACATATTAACATCTATACATTATTGCTGTACGACAAATATTTTCTGAGTAAAATGGCAAAAACACATTCGACCAAATTTACGCGGAAAAATTTTGGGGCGACAAAATAAAAAATCTACAATTGTTACAGAAACCTGAAAAATAACATAAATAACACACTCAACACACACACACATCCAAACACACACCTAAACACACTCAAACACATACTTTCTACCCCCAAACATACCCAAAAACACACATACCCCCAAAAAACACACTTTCTACCCTCACCCTACCTCACCTCACCCTCAGGTCTGACTCCGAGGGTGAAGCGCAGTGATACTTTGAACACGCCCTCACCCTACGCACCTCCGTCACCTTCCTCCGCCACAACACACAAACACACACACGCACGCACACACACACACACACACACGCACACACACACACACACACACTCTCTCTCTCTCTCTCTCTCTCTCTCTCTCTCTCTCTCTCTCTCTCTCTCTCTCTCTCTCTCTCTCTCTCTCTCTCTCTCTCTCTCTCTCTCTCTCATAGCATGTTCTCCACTAACATTCCTTCTCTACTTTTTTCCCTAACCGACTTCTCTTCCCTCCTCCATCGCTTGCAATATCCTTCTTCTTTTTCTCCGTTCCTCCGACACAAAATTGACTTTCCTTACGGCAGAACAAAAGGATATTAAGTTATGAACACGCTCTACTGATTCGTCCTTCTGCTTGTACGGTATTACTACAGGTCTGGTGATCACAGTACCCGCGTCTGTAAGTCATGCCCATTGTCAAAATTATTGGATGATAGTAAAAGGCGTGTCTACCGGGCACACCCAGCCGAAGGTAGCTGAAGGTCGCCTTTTGATGAATGGAGACTGAAAACATTTTATTTTGTGAATATCTTCAGTATGAGAATTAGGTTTGCCAGTCATTCTTGATGCCATTTTAACGTGTATGATAGATATCGAGATATTTACACTGCAGGATGGAATTCAGTACTGTTATGTAATATTAGTTGTATACAAGACATTAAGTAAGTAAAATTGTGGCAAATTATTAACAAATACTGATATATGAAAAAATGGAATGATGTTGAATAATAGCATTCCATAAATTCATTCAATTTTATTTTATGAATTATAAATTACCACGTTGTACATCAAGTTATATATCAATTATACACTTCGTACACATTCCTTATAAATGACACATACTTGTTGAATAATACATTTTTATCAACGAAAATTTTTTAAGACATACATTTCATATAGCTATATATTTTAGAATGCCCATATTAAATAATCTGCATATTTTCTTACCATTTCCAGTCCAAATGGTCTAAGTGTGATTGGAACAGATCCCACTCACCGCCTCTCATTTTCTTTAGAATACTTGTTTGGTCCCGTCATTGGATCTACGATTTTTTTTTTTTAGTTCACTGGAAAGTGACATTATCTAGTGACATTTAGATTAGAAGCAATCTGTTCTTTCGAATGAATCACTGAATCTGTTTCACAATGACGTGGATAAATTGTCTGTCACGTCGTTTCACACAGAAATACCGACAATCAAGACCTTGTTTGGGACAAAGAATCCAAGGACCATTATTTCTGTATCCATGCTTCCTGTTGTTTTCCGTTACGTGTGCGTCACTATCATTGCAAACACTAGCTTAGTGATTGCTTAATTTCTGTCGACCGATAAATCTTCCTCCGTTTGTCTGGATATAATAACTTCTGTGCCAACCATTTCATCTCGTGCAATAGATCATGTTTGCACCTTTCCGAGTGTCCTATGTAACAGCATCACCAACACACAATGAGAGCTTCTCGTAAACAACAGTTAAGCTCCACACTACATGAGTCATCTGCCAACGATACTTTCGCTACCTGTATTCATATTCTATGATTTTAAAGTAAATATAAATAAATCTACATATGTTTGTAATGTGAGTACGTATGGGAAAATTATTCAGTCTTGAAATGTACTTTAATTAATATGCAAAGTCTACCTGCAGCACAACACGGAACCCGCCCTTCAGGCTGCTTGGTGTTGAGTGCCAAGGTATGCAAGGAAGAGACGAGTAACATTACCACAAGACTGAAATGAGTTTTAGTTGCTCTCATCACTTTCAGGCGTGAAGGTGAACGGGTACAACTTTTTAAGTAAAACACCCATTCCCATCCCCTTTATGCGGCCCATCAATAGCTCCTTAAACACCATGCCGAGTATGTCATTGGGGAGGAAAACATTTGTTCGTCAGGCTTGCTGGGTTGAAGGCAGGCGGATCGATCTCGTCATCAGTTAGTGTATCATTAGCATAATAATTTATGTATATTTTTTTTAGATGAGGCATGGCCGTTATTATTAGTTTTGGAAATTTGAAATTATTTATTTGTTTATTTATTATTTATTTGTTGGTGATGGTATGATACTACACTACTATGGGTCAAGGCTTGCGACGGTGGGGCCATTGGAAGGGAGTGCCTTTGCTTTACTTTGTATAGGATAGGTTGCGGTAAGACGTGTTAGGTGGCATTATTAGTATAAGTTTTGGTGTTTTGTCACAATTTATTTTGCATTGGTTTTGGTTCTCATTATATCTATCTTTATTTATCATGATTATTGTTACCATTTTGTGCACCCATTTTTTAGATTAACTTTTTTAGGATTATTTGGGTTTACATTTGATTGTTTTTAGGTATTATTAGTTTTCGCTGTATTATAGGTCGAAGCCTTTCATAACCAAATTGATATTGCGACTTGTGGCTCTTCCTTGACGCCATCGGTACAATTAGTCTGAAATGATTCTCGTAGTAGATAAGAGAGGGCAAGGGCATGCTACTGATAGCTTTTTTCTGCACGTGTTTACTGATATTTGTTCTCCTTAATCAACCCTGGACGGCGCTGTCTCATCCTAAGGCACATGTCTCATCAGCCATACCTCGACTGTCTCCTTTGTTTTTCTTAACGAGACCATAATCACTTGTGGTATGTATTTTCTCTCCCTTCCATATATTTCTGCTGTTCGAAATTTTCCCCTTCCCAAAATTCTGTTGCTGCTCCTCCGTCGAAAGTGAATCTAAATGTGTTGTTATGATGGCTGGGGTTGAGGCGCAGAGCTATGAGTGGGTGGAGGCGATTGGGGTTTCCATAGTGGGGATTAAAGGGATGAAATATGTGGCAGGAGGGGCGGGTTAAAGGGATTTAGTTGCGAATGCACTCCCGGAAGCTCAAGGGTTATTGCTTCTACGTCAGCGTCATCTGGTCCCGGGAGAGTTAAGGGTGAGGTGGACTGAGGCTAAGGGAAAGGCAGAGGAGGCGGAGCTAAAGTGTTAGGGATGGAACAAGAATCCAATCCCGGAGTGAGGAGTTAGAAGCGTAGGGGAGTGTTGATGAATTAGTAAGTGGTGATGGGCTAACAGGAAAATAGGCAAGTGAGTGACGATGACGTGGGTAGAGAGGGTGTGTGGGAAGTGTGGGATAAGATAGAGAGGTAAGGAGGCGTGGGCGGTACTGACAAGAAGGGGGAAAGGATACTGATGTAATATTGTAACAAGGGTGGTTGTTTTCCTTTTTTGTTGTGTGACTCAAGTTGTTTTCCTTGTGTGTGTGTGTGTGTGTGTGTGTGTTACACGCGGAGTATAATAGGAAGAACGGAAACAAGTTTAGAAGGCCAGAACTACGTGATCAAAACCACGCTTGTTTCTCCGCCTGACACATTTTCTCGCGCAAATCTCACCAAAAAGTAATAAATAAATAACGTTTCTCCATCCAACTTGTTCATATTTTTTCCCATTCGTAAGTAGCTGTAGGATGGCAAAACAAATCAGCCGCGTCGTGTGCATGTCGCGTCAGAAAACCGAGGAGTTAACTGTTGCGGCAGAGCCTCCCTGTGAGTGTAGCTGCGGCTGGGTGGCCCTGGGGCGAGGGTAGCCAGAGCGGGGGTGAGTGAGGAGAGCTGGCGGGCAAGGAGGGGTGGCAGGCGGGCGAGAGAGCGTGTGTCGACCGTGACGTCATACCCAAGAGGTGGGGTCTGGCGGGAGGACCATCCTGGGGGAGGCGGGGAGGCAGGCTGGCGGGCGTGGAGGCGACGGTACATAGTCGAGGCGAGCAGCAGTTGTGGGCCATTCCGTCACTCTGCTGTGTTGTAGCGCACACGTCTGTAACTGGCTGGTCGTTCGCCAACCCAGCGTGGGAAGGCTACACTAGAGCGGTTTACACTTGGTGCTTTAAAGTGTCGTTGCGTGTAGCAGGTGTTCGGTGCCGCTCGACCTGAGAGCCACACATCCGCTTCACACTCAACGTTTCACTCATGTACGAAGATGTTCTCAAGTGGCGACTATACAACAAAAAACGAAAGACTTGACAAATAGCTGCGTTTTGTTGTGCTTGTTCGAGCCTTTAGTAATCCCAAACGTCATGATGCAGACGATTCCCGCCACGCCCGTCGCGCAGCCCCACACCTGCAGCACCCCAGTGTCCTGCTCGCCAGAAAGCGACAATTCCTGCCCCTGGACTGGCAGCACTTGGGACTACGACTACGGTGAGCTCTGGAAGGCATGGACAGCCGGCAGCAGAGGAGGACCGGGTCGGGTGAGTTGTAGCAGCATTGAGAGCGGCAGCAGCTACGAAGACTATGTTGTCAGCGAAGTGGACGACAACAATAACAACGAAAGCGATCGCTTCTGCAATAATAACAACAAACACACGAGTACCGTGGTACGGGTGGGCGGTCTCACCCCTACCACCAACAATTTGCCTATAGTAGGCAAGGAAGACACCAACAATAACACCGTCGTAACCCCCACCGCGGAGGAGGAAGACCTGACAAATAATAACAAACCCAACACTCCAGAGAAGGATATTCAAAAGGAGGCAAAGCGCAGCAAAAACTCTATTCCCGGCAGGACGCGGCTGCTGGACGCGGATGGCTTCATCAGGAGAGCCGCCTGTGTGTGCGTCGACGAGACCGAGTCCAAGGTGAGTACCAAACACATGTGTGCTGGAGGGAGGGACGACCACGCAATCTACGACAATATTTGGGAAGGAACCAACCATTATTTACATCAATTGCTCGTGCTATTTATGTTGTTTTCTTTACTGGTTGACCTTCGTATCTCATACGAATATTGAGGCTTAGGAAACTTTCCCAATATAGAAAACGTCTCGTTGTTATCACTGTTATTGTTGTTGATCTCATAGCATTTGGTATTTCTTTTCATCGGGAAATGAGGTTCTTATAAATGGACCCAAAAAGCTATCCTAATTAGAGGGTCAATTTTTTTTTGTCTATCTTACCTACGGTTTTGTCTCGCATTTCGACACAACATTCTTTTACCATTCTTCTGCGGCGGCAGACAAAATGAGATCAACGATGCGAGCTGAACATTCCTCAGACTCACTGGCGGAGGTGGGTGTTCGCGCTCGCATGTGTATGTGTGTGTGTGTGTGTGTGTGTGTGTGTGTGTGTGATTCTTTTCTTATGGCGGAAAAGCAGAGAATCTTGGTTACCTCTGCGTGGGCTCCCGTAGGAGGCCTGTAGCGGTAACCCAGAGCCTGACGGTGATAAGGAATCTAGGTTGTGGCAGAGAGAGAGAGAGAGAGAGAGAGAGAGGTGTTTTGTTTGATTTGCCAGAGAATGTAAAATTTCCTGCGGTAATGACCTATTTCATGAAACTACGCACACGCATACACATTAGGATATATTGGAATCACAACCAGCAGATCTATTATCCGGCTTCATGACGCCCTCCACCTTCCTCTCCTCCTTCTTTACTTTCTTCTGCTTCTTCTGCTCCTACTCCGCACTCGCCTCTTCCTATCGTTGTTGTCGTTATTTTTGTTGTCTTGACGTGTAATAGATATTAACATATACAGACATACGATGGTATAATGACAATCTCTCTCTCTCTCTCTCTCTCTCTCTCTCTCTCTCTCTCTCTCTCTCTCTCTCTCTCTCTCTCTCTCTCTCTCTCTCTCTCTCTCTCCCGCCTTGGCACTCTTCCGTCGTGTTGTTTATGTCCAATTTCTTCCAAAAAGATTATTTGCTAGTTTCTCTTATAGAATGTACATACGTGATAAAACGCTATTCTTATATAGTTTGTTGGCCTTGTCTGTCTCTCTACATAGATTTCTTCTACTTGTTTTTTTTATCATTTTATTGCCTTAACATCTCTTTCTTTTATTTTTTTTTGCTCTCTTTTATGATTTATCGCATATTGTCATGTAAATATAAAAACAAAACACACTCTTGCTGTTTTATACTTTGTCGAGAGAAATTTTTGTGGTCGAATTCATTTTTATATATTGTTTTGTTTTTGTTTGTTGTTTTTGCGACTTTATATCAAACACAATTGTGATGTTTCCTTCTCATTGTCTGTCTGCCATTATATGCTCATTTTGAATTATGTTTCCTGTTATTCTGTGCTTTCTCTCTCTCTCTCTCTCTCTCTCTCTCTCTCTCTCTCTCTCTCTCTCTCTCTCTCTCTCTCTCTCTCTCTCTCTCTCTCTCTCTCTCGCTCAGGCCCGGTAAGATAGCGAGGTAGGTTGGTAATTGACATCCTAAGGTATTATCGAATGAAACACTATTTTCCAATCTCGCGTAATTATCTTACGTAGGTGAAACACTTGGAGGAAGGGAAGGAGTAGGAAAGGAAAGGGAGGTGAAGGAGAGGATAGGAGGAGGAAAAGGGAGGGTAGGAGAAAAGAAAGCATAACTGAAGGAATGAAATGAGAGAAGTGGGGAAGGGAAGACTAAAAATGAATCTAATACTGAAGAGGAGGGAAAGGAAAGATAAGATTTAATATAATGACGGAGAGAAAAGGAACAAGTGCGAGGGAAGGGAAGCTTTTAATATGAGAGAGAGAGAGAGAGAGAGAGAGAGAGAGAGAGACAAGAGGAGTAAAATTTGTGTCGCACCAAAATCGATGAACAAAGTATGAATTTTCGATAGAATGGATATTTTTCTTCACTCGTTCTCTGTATCGTGTTGAAAAGAAGGTGAGTGTCGTGTGGAAGGATCGAAAAAATAGGAGTTGTATATCTTGTTTTTCCCGTTTTATTCGAATTTTTCTCTTGATTTTTTGTGCTCTTGCCTTCATTCCTTCATTTCTCTTCTTATATTTTGTTTTTCTTTGGTCTTCATCTACGTCTGCCTCTCTCTCTCTCTCTCTCTCTCTCTCTCTCTCTCTCTCTCTCTCTCTCTCTCTCTCTCTCTCTCTCTCTCTCTCTCTCTCTCTCTCTCTCTCTCCACTTAAGCTTGTTTTTCATTAACTCTCCTCCTCCTCCTCCTCCTCCTCTTCTCCTCCTCCTCCTTGCAGCTCTTTCATCCACCTACGTATACATATATGCGGCAATTCCATTAAGCTCAAAAGGCTAATCAAATCAATCTCAGTAATGCAATATCATGAATATAAACTAATAACCTTCACGTTGAATGAAAATACCATATAATAATAATAATAATGGTAATAATAATAACAATAGTAATAATAATAATAATGAAGTCATTTGTATAGATACTTACCGAAAATCTTTACTATATATCTACTTATCAATACATAATATGCTTAACTAAAACCTTTTATTGAATCTCATATCCACTTACTCGCTGGTCCCCTTCAGATCCACCTTCAACCTTTGCGTCCACTCCATTATCTACTTAATACACACTCAGTTCAGAAAGGAAATTAACTCATAAGTGCAATGCGTAAAAGTCACATTCCGTTGTTCCCATCCATCCGTCTCAATAATATTCAGGCCATAGTCATCACGAGAGCCGCGCAGTGAACAGGTTAATCATGTTTTGTTGTCGTAAGCAGACCTCTTGACGCCTACCTGCAGACCCAAGGCTCAGGTGAAAACAGGCAACCGTGAGAGAGAGAGAGAGAGAGAGAGAGAGAGAGAGAGAGAGAGAGAGAGAGAGAGAGAGAGAGAGAGAGAGGAATGTGTGACCTCATTAAAGCAATCTCAGAAACGTGATCTTTGGAAAGAAAAAAATAAGGTAGGGCATTCACGTGTTCGTCTCCTAATTGCCTCTCTTAAAGGTGAGAGCTAGGAGTCAAGAGGGGCTGTTGGCTTCCCTTTCAGCCAGACAGGTGGGCGTGTAGTTACCTGGCGTGCGGAGGAGTTAGAAAAGGTTACAGCGAGAGACGGATTATAGCGGTAAAAAGTAGTGATGCCTTATGGAATTTCGTTGACGCTGAAGATAAGTGTAGCAAGAGCTGAGTGTCAATCACGTGATCTTTATAAAGGGCAAGGATTTGTTCGGATTCTTCCCTCCCCTTTTTCAGTCTTTTAAGATAAAGGAAACAAGTGTCATAAAGGAATATAATTATTAGCTGGACGAGTGGATGTGATTTTCCTCCTTCACTTTACTGTATCTTAATGAGAGAGAGAAAACAACCGAAACTCAATCATAATAAGGATGAGTTTATTTTTGTCTCCCATGATGCGTTCCATAATTAAGGATTCCCCTCAATGGAATCCTTTATTTGGGTAAGGGAAGGGCCTTCATCAGGATAGAGCCACGGATGAATATGTATATGTTGATCTTTCTCCTTCCTCTCCTTTTCCACATTTCTGATATTCTATTACATCTGTTATCGTCTCGCTTCCTTTTACTTCTTTCCCTCCATCGTCTGTCTTTGTTTCTATTTATCTCATCGTTACTTTTTCTGGTGTTGGGAGAAGTAGTAGACAAGGAAGAGGAGGAGGAGGAGGAGAGGGATAGTAAGAAATCAACAGAGGCTTTACTTAAACACCCTTTTCCTCTTCCTCTTCACCTTCAGTAAGCTCCCCCTTCTTATTCTATTTCTCTTTCCTCTTCATCCGGTCAGCCCACACCTCCTATCACTCTCCTCCTTTCCCTTAGTCCTCTCCTTCATGACCCCAAAGGAGAGCCAAGAGAACACAACATCTTGGTCACGTTTTCTGTTGCTCTAACTGGGATTTTTGTAGCGGCAAGAGAGGATTAGTCTTTTCTCTTGTTTCTCTCTAACTTTTTATTTTATTCTATGATTTGTTTTTGTGACTAGATATACACGTCTTTGTTAATTTATATATATATTTCCCCCTTGATTTGTGTATCCCCTTGTAGTTTTGTAGGTTGCAAAGTTAGAATTGTTGTGGTATTATTTAATTTTCGTTGCCCCTCGAGCCTTCAATTAATTCGCCGAGGGATATCAAGGAGGATCAGTGAATTTACAAGAAAGTCGTGGTTGGTTGGGCCAGACTTCTTTAGTTCGACACGTGAGTCGCGTTTCTCCTGAGCCACGTGACCGACCCTAAATGTGTGACCTCGGAAAGAAGAAAAAAAAGGCAACGCCTAAAGTTATCTCCTCCTCCTCGCCTTTCCCCTTGCCACTTGTTCTTTTCCTTTTTCTTTATTATTATTTCAACTCCTACATCCATTACATCCTTTCCGCCTCCACGGTTTCTTCCTTTTCTCTTTTTTCTTCTTCTTGTATTCACGTATTCCTTTCAAATACCATATCTTCAACATCTCTTTTTCTCTCTTCCTTCTAATTTTCCTTCTTCCTCCATCCTGCTCTCCTTCATCTATTCATTCATCTTTCCTCCCTCCTCTTCCTCCTCCTTCCCCCTCCTCCTCCTCTTCTTTCAAGGCTGGTAGTGATGAAAGGCACTATTTTTGCCCATTTGGACCCTAATTTTCAGTGTATAGACCGAGGAAGGTGTTATGTTAAGCCACTCACTCCCGCCTTCTCCCTTCACCTTTCCTTCCCTTCCATCCACCCTTCCCACCCTTACCCTGCGAGGAGCAAAAACTGAACGCACTCGCCTAGCCTCGCGCCTTTAAAGCCTGACAGTCCTTGAGAGATTGGGCGCGTAGGCATTCTCCAAGTGGCAAGCTAATTTATCAGTCGAGTGAGCACTGGGTCGTGGGAGTCAAAACAGCTCGCCGCGGATCTGAAGTCGTGGGAAAGTGTCTCCTGTAGCGCTCCTGTGTGTGGACTTTGATTCAACGTGATTCATTCCTGTCAGGCAACTGTTTTTTTTGGGGGGTGGGGTGGGGGGGGCGGCGGAGGGTGCAAGGTAAGTCGGGAAAGGTACGTGAAGGGGGACGGGTTCATTTGGATATATATATGCATGGGAGGTGAGGTCTGTTGGCGGGAAAGGTTGGTTGTTATGTTGTAGGTGGAGGGCATAGGAGGGTGCGTGCGTGCGTGCGTGCGTGCGTGCAGCCTTCTCACTTTCGAGTTTTTCTAGTAGGGAGTGGCACCAATGGGCGTTTTATTTCTTGCGTCGTGTCTACGTCCTTACCACATGAAGGTGCAGGAGGATGCCTGGCTGGGAAGTGTTGATAAGAAGCTTTAAGTGGACTCCGTTATGCTTTGATGCAGCGGGCGGGAAGGAAGGAAGGAGGGCGAGGGAGCTATCACACACTTGGCGGAGTGACACGAGGATGGAAAGGAGGAGAACGCAGGGCAAGAGGTATCTGGGTCGAGTGACGCCAGTTAGCAACAGGAGTGGCCGTGTATACCGCGGAAATACATCCCAAGCGACACTTTCACTTTTGTACACACCACCTTACACCCCCTCAACTGTATCCCTTCGCCCCGCCCGACTTTGGGTCCAGAACTTCCATAACAATAATGTTTAGCATGATAAAACAATGCCGAGCTGAAAGAACAACGTCCTCTACACACGAAGCAGAAGCATTGGGACTGACAACCCAACAACCGACAGCGACTTCTCAAACTCTTGTTAGCAGTGGAAGTACAACGTGAGTCTAGCCTGCAAGCAGCTGTTGTCATGCTGAGATAGGTGGGGACGGGAGTCGTGGGCCCTTGCATCACGCGTGACCTCGGGATGGCCACCGGCAAGGTAGTGGTGGTCATGAACTCCACTGATTAGCCACAGACTCGTGTTAAGGAGTGGTTACGTCACTTTTACACGTGGACAATAACGTGATACTCTTACTAAAGCTTAATGAACAACGTCCCTCCATCCAAAATGGCCAAGTGTGGGGCCTCTCTTCTCCCTTGTCTAACGTGAGGAAGGGGGAGCAGGGCAAAGCAGCACCCCTGGGCGGCGCGGGGCAGGGTAGTGCTGCTCGGGGACTCCCGCTGAACGCATAACGGGAGCAACGGTAAGCTAATTATCGGAAAATTTGTATTTAGTTCCCAGCTGGACGGTGCAGCAGAAAAAGAAGAAAGCCTTAGGAAAGCTGGCGTCGGCAGCCATTCAATATGTGGGAATGCAGTTGTGCAAGGCCGGTGCAACTGGAAATCCGTTTACTCTGTTGGTTGTGAAAGCCTGGACATCATCTGCGCTGCTTCCCTCATGCCAAATATCCTACAGCAAACCGTCTTCTGCTGTGCTGCTGCTACTCCGTCAGCAGTGTTCCATGACAGCAGGGATCCCAATTAGTCGATATGATGCAGGCTGGTGCCATGACACTGATCTGCGGCCAAATCTGGGGTGCCAGGGGGATATTCCCGGACCTCTCCGTGCTCAAGGTGGGCGGGGCTGGATGTGGTGGGCTCTCTACCTCCCCTGATCTTCCATGATCCTGGTGGTATTCGTTACATGGAAGGCCATCGGGGTTATGGCGTTGCTGTGCTGTCGCAAGACGTGCTACAAGATGTGAGGTTAAGCTGCCACGAAGCCTCGACAAACCCCCTCCAAGATCGACACCAAATACTTATCACTGCCGTTGTTAAGCTGATTTCTTACAATCCTGAACAACTTGAGACTCGTGCTATGGTTTTCTACATATCTGGATCACTAACAACCCAACCTCATCTATAAGGTGGCGCAATGGCAGCGCTGACCACTCTCGAGTCATGTGTTCCCCCACACTTGAGCATTGTTGCCGTGAACCTCTTTCCGTCTGCACATCAGCAATACTAAAAACGTAGTATTTAATTTTTGATCTGTGTTTGATATATAAAATAAATAATAACAACACCCAGGGAAGGTTGTCGGGTTGTAAAGTAAAGATCAAAGACAAGATGCGGTCTCCTGTGACCAGATGAGGTTGTAGCTCTGAGTTTGGTGGCTCACGTGTTTGGTCCACGAGGGCTCCTTAGAGGCACGAGGTTCCATGTTGTGAGATGCAGTGCTGCACGAAGGTGGAGGCGCCGCAGCTGCTATCCCTTACACCAAGGTCACTGTTAGTGGGTGGGAAGCGGCTGCCAGAACACAGCAACAGGTGCTTTGAGTTGAACTGCTCCAGTACACTGAGAGAGCAAAGCTACTTTGTAACACTGCCCTTGGGAAGCGGCAGTGCTGGGCTGCCTGACGTGGTTCAAAGTGTGTGATAGACAGATGGCGCCACAAGTTCAGTGGACTGTTGGTGCCCCTCACCACATGCTCACATTGACAGAGCCACGCGGCATGAGGACCCTCCCCATGAAGGCTCCACGTGCTCGGGCCGCTCCCTCAGCCAATCCCATTCCCTCAGCCAATGACGATGCGGCTGATTCTAGAGGCAGGCTCCTGATTGGCTGAGAAGACGCATCGAACATTCCATTAGCAGGGTGAAGTTCAGAGAGTGGCAGTAAACAAGGCTGTGGCTGTTACATTTATTTGTTTAATACTTTTGTACGTACACTTGTCGAGGCCTGGCAGGCATAATCAGAAACAAGTCAGGTGTGTGTGTGTGTGTGTGTGTGTGTGTGTGTTCTAGTCTCCGGTCTGCCCTGTCAGACGTAGTATTAAAGAAGGATGATGAAATAGCGACGGCCCTTAAAATGAGTTGATAATGATTGGAGAGAGAGAGAGAGAGAGAGAGAGAGAGAGAGAGAGAGAGAGAGAGAGAGAGAGAGAGAGAGTGAGTTGCTGGCGACTTAAATCTCTCTCTCTCTCTCTCTCTCTCTCTCTCTCTCTCTCTCTCTCTCTCTCTCTCTCTCTCTCTCTCTCTCTCTCTCTCTCTCTTCCTCGTCCTCGTCCTCCTTCTCTTACTTCTTATTCCTTACTTATTTCTCTTCCTTTTCCTCATCTTCCTTTTGGTTTTGTCCCTCCTCCTCCTCCTCCTCCTCCTCCTCCTCCTCCTAGTTGTTGTTTTTGTTGTTATTGTACATTTCTTGTCTATCAGAGTAGTCTGCCTATACACTTATTTGTCTTCTTACTTATCTATCTATCATTCTGTCTATCTACCTATCTATTCGCATACCTATCTGTCTACTTCTCTGTACAACTATTTTTACCTGTCTATCTAACAGTCAATTGGTCACATACAGCCATTTCAGTTTTTGATTTCTCATTTTCTGTAGAATCTTTTGACTTCCAACGAGTTGATACATGATTTATAGATTACCGAAGATATATATATATATATATATATATATATATATATATATATATATATATATATATATATATATATATAAAGAGAGAGAGAGAGAGCTAGTACGTGTGTGGTGGACAGTCATATGGTGTTATTTAGCTTATAGTCATGATCTAAGCGCAAGGTTATGAGGTGCAAGGCGGAAGCCTACTACTACTACTACTACTATAAAAAAAAAATACTACTACTACTATATACCATCACTGCCACTACCACAACCACTATCACTACTGCTACTATGATCACCACAACTGCAAAAGACTAAAGCACACACACACACACACACACACACACAGGTCCGCAGACCACAAGCAACACAGCCTCCAGGCCCTGTACTTGGCAGCACGGTCACCTAGTCACACTAAAGCGGCGGCCGGACTGCCTCAACACCGGATACATGAGCCTTGATCGAACACATGATGTCCCTCAAACTTTTCATTCAACACAGACTCCTGAATGAATACGAGGCGCACGGTTCGATGCCCTGCAAGCCACTTCTCCTCCTTCTTCTCTTCCACCTCCTTTACCGTGTCGTTTTACATGTCTCGAGTGGATGTTTCATGCAAAGTGGCCTCGTGATTTGCTGTCTTAATGGTAATCTATAGAAGTGGAAGTGTGTTGTATCAACTGATGGGTTGCATAATGTTAAAACGACAATGTATAGTAGCGTAAATACCGTAATATTTTTTATAACCTTCACGCATGACTTCTATAGTGAGTAGATCGTACTCAGTGACACTTCATCTCAAACACAAACATGATAATCTTTCAAGGCTGTAAAGTTTTGCCTTGGATTAAGAGTTACTGTAACGGTGGGGTGTGTTTAGTACTTTGTTTTGTCGAGTCAATGTCTTTATTTTCCTGGAATTTATTGAAGTGGATAAAAAAAAAACCCAGGTGAGAGTTACTGGTGGTGGTGGTGGTGGTGGTGTGGTAAGGGGGGGGGAGGTGTGGTAGGGGAGGGACTGGCTTTCCTTATTTGTTTGTTTGAGAAGGGATGGAAGGGTGGAGGAGGCTTAACGGGAGATCATACTGTGATTTGTAGTAATTCTCTCTCTCTCTCTCTCTCTCTCTCTCTCTCTCTCTCTCTCTCTCTCTCTCTCTCTGACCTTCAAGTCCTCCCGCCTTCCCCTCCACGCCCACACCACCCAAACAAGACGCCCCTTTGGTTCTTCCTCCTTCGACCTTCACCTTTTACTCTTCGACGCTGCATTGTAACCACCCACTTCCCCCTTGACCTTCCTTCCTCCTCTGCCTCATCCACCTCCTCTCCCCTCCTAATTCTCCTTTTTCTTCTCCTCTTATGTTCTAACTTTTAATTTTTTTCACCATTCCTTCCTCCTCCTCTTCCTCCTTCTCCTCCTCCTCCTCCTCCTCCTCCTCCTCCTCCTCCTCCTCCTCCTCCTCCTCCTCCTCCTCCTCCTCCTCCTCTCTCTCTTCTAATATAGATAAACAAGGATTGAGAAACCAATCAAAACACACACACACACACACACAGACACACACATGTTAAATTGCACTCGCGGTCATCCAACTGCTGGCTGGCTCTCCCTTCCTTCTCTCCTCCCTCCTCTCTTCTTCCTCTTCCTCTCCCTCTTTCTCTTTCTCTTTCTCCTCCTCCTCCTCCTCCTCCTCCTCCTCCTCCTCCTCCTCCTCCTCCTCCTCCTTAAAACTGCAACCAGGAAGTAGAATAGACACACGCCCAATTTTTGCCCATATAATATTATTTTCATTCTTAACTTCGACTTTTTGTACCCGTGCCTTTTTTTCTTCTTGTTCGGGCGTCCGTTGGATCCTCCCGTGCCACTGTTTCAATACTCTTAGCGGCCTACCCTTTTTTATTTTATTTAATTTATTTTTTTATTTTTTTATTATTTTTATACCATCATGACCCTCCATTTATTATTATTAATGTTGGTGCTTTTTTTATTCATGTTTTTATCCGCTTTGTTTGTTTACTAATTATTTTTTTTTGCTTCATGAGAGAGAGAGAGAGAGAGAGAGAGAGAGAGAGAGAGAGAGAGAGAGAGAGAGAGAGAGAGAGAGAGAGATAATGACTTAATACAAGTCGTGACAGGAAGTGTGAGGAGGGTGAAGAGGACTGATTTAGTATACTCTATAGCTTGACTTGCTGTATGCTCTCTCTCTCTCTCTCTCTCTCTCTCTCTCTCTCTCTCTCTCTCTCTCTCTCTCTCTCTCTCTCTCTCTCTCTTGTGTAAGTCCATGTCTTAGCATTTCAATAGATAACAATTATGATTGTCTGCAACTGATTGATTGTTTGTTTATGTTTATTTGATTTGTATGTGTGTGTGTGTGTGTGTGTGTGTGTGTGTGTGTGTGTGTGTGTGTGTGTGTGTGTGTGTGTGTGTGTGTGTAAGGGGAGGGAACCCTTTTCGCAGCCAGAAACCGGTTCTCTCTTGTTTCGGGGCGATACTGGAAGAGCAGAGGTGCCAGCGGAGGCAGTGTGGGCGGTGGCTTGCAGAGGAGGAGGAGTAGGGGGGAGGAGGAGGAGGAGGAGGAGGAGGATAAGGAGGAGAGACGGCATTGCTGCCAGAGAGGAAAATCGACTTTGGGGGAGAGCAGACAGCCTTTCCAGCGACACTGCGGTACCGGTATTACGAAGTCTAGGATCACATACACACACACTCACACACTCACACACTCACACACACACACACACACACACACACACACACACACACACACACACACACACACACCACACACTACACACGCAAATGATTCATCGAACATTTCCCATTCTTGTGTTACACGCGGAAATCACGTGGTAGGGAACATCGAAATAACTTTGTGTGTGTTACACTCACTCAAAACAAAAAGTTGAGTAACAGAAAGAATGGCTTTAGATAAAACGTCAAGCTGTTTACATGATAACACATTGTTTTGTTGGGAAATACCATGAAGATTTAACTTACACCAAGGGAAGGAGTATTGAGTCAATATTACTACACTTAACACACAAAATATTAGTCATGGTTAGGTTTAGGGAAATCGCATCCAGTGTTCCCCAGTGACTCTGAATTTCCAAAACGGGATATTAACATAGTGAACGGATGTGGATCTTATAAACAACACACACACACACTCACATTACCTTCACACCCACACCCTTTACCCCCAAACCCAATGCACCTCACCCATCCCTTACCATCCATCACCTACCCGCAGTCATCCTTCACGCCCACCTCACCTGCATCCACTCTACCGCTCACCACCGATCTTTTAACCATTAATCACTACTTCAATCCATCGGGTAACTTTTATCTCCATTCACCCATCACTCTACACTGTTACCCATACCCTTGGCTCTCATCCACACCCCCACTCCCCTCATCCATGCCCCCACTCCCCTCTTTTTTTGGATGTGTTTCGTAAGAGAACACATTTTGCTTATCAGGTAGAGGGAAGGGAGAGGATGGAGGTGGTGGGGGTAAGTGGAGAGAGAGAAGGAAAGAGATGCAGGTAGGGGATTAGAGAGGGAGGATTAAGGGATTAGAGAGGGAGGATGGAGGGGAGAGGGAAATGATGGAGTAAAGTAAGTAAGCAAGCAAGGAGTGGAGAAAGGTAGAAGGTTAAAGGGAAAGAGGGAGGAAGGGCAGGCAGGAAGGAAGGGGGGAGGGTGGCTTACGTTAACCCATGGATGTGAAAATTCTCAAAAACACACACACACACACACACACACACACACACACACACACACACACACACACACACACACACACACACACACACATAAAGAGAGAGAGAGAGAGAGAGAGAGAGAGAGAGAGAGAGAGAGAGAGAGAGAGAGAGAGAGAGAGAGAGAGAGAGAGAGAGAGAGAGAGAGAATCCAGCCGAAACCGGTTTTCAGCACCAAGGAAAGCAAGGACCTACATACACCTTTAATACCTTTTAATCAATTTTTAAGGTATCGTAGAGAAGGTGAAGTAACGAGGAAGGGAAAAAGAATATAAAGGAAAGCAGGAAAATACGGAATAAAAAAGTATAAGGAACGGTAGGAAACAAAAACGATGAGGCACTAAATATGATGTTCTAACCCTCACACTACTGATCTCTCCACCTCACAACCCCTCACACCTCATCACCACCTCACTATCTCACTACTCCACTTTGACATTTCCTTTTAACACCTCGTCACCCACTCTTAATGACACCTTAATTACACCCTCTTTTGCACCCTCCGCTATAGTAATGAGGATAAACAGGTGTCAATAGGAGGTAGGGAAGGGGGGAGGGAGGCAGGTAGGGTACGTCATGAGCTATTTAATGAGGGCAGGTGAGGCAGGGCGAGGCAAGCTAATGTATGTTTGGGTTCAGGTTGTTGCCGTCAAGGAGATGGTGAGGTTGGTGATGTCACTAGTTGATGTTGATGTTGATGTTCGGTTATGGTCGATGGTAGATTCAATTCTCTTTGTTATATACCCGCTACATTATCAACTTACTTATTTTTTTTTTTTTACCCTGCATTAAAGTTAAATAATCTTCTTTCTCATTTACCTATTTTTTTTTTCTATCCCCCTATTTCATTTACGCGCGCCCCTTCCCTATTAGTTTACGCAGCTCATTATGTATGCCCTGATGTGCTAAGTGGAAACGGTGGCCGGGAGCCGAGGAGCATGTGCAGTGAATCGATATTACTTTACTATACTTCTTATTAGGAGCTATCCTTGAGAGACACACGTTTAAGGCATGACAGAAAGGACTAGGAGAAGGGAGGGAGGAAGAGAGGATGCACAAAGGAATTTATTGATGTTTCCTTGTAAGTGGAGAGAGATGTTGGTTGTTATTAGAAGAGAATGAGTTAGTGAAAGAGGAATTAAGGAAGGGATGGAGGGAGGGAGGGACTGAAGGAATGAAGCAAGAGAAGAGGAAGGAAAGGAAGGAAGTAAAGGTGTGTTTAGTGTATGTGGGATGCATAATTCTTCTTCCTTCCTCTTCTCCCTCCTCTCCACCTTTGCCTTTCATCCCCTTCCTTCGCTTCTTATCTCTCCCTCCCTCCCTCCCTCCCTCCCTCTCTGTTCCTGTTTTCCTCTTCTATTTCTAAGCCTTTTCCTGCGAAGTGACTCAGCCTCATACTTGCCTCAGCTGTGCAGGAAGTCTCGTCAGTGTTCAGGAAACTTGTCCAAGGCAGGTGTAAACAAACAACGTACGTGAGAGTGTTTGGAGGATGTGAAAAAAGGAAGGAAAGGAAGGAAGGACCGAATGTAATGAAAGGAAGTAGTAAAAAAAAATGTGAGAAAAACTAAAGATCGAAGTAGGGAGTTAAGGGGAAAAGAAAGTGTTTGTCTTTCCTCTTCTGTGTCGTCTTCGTACTCGTGTGTGTGTGTGTGTGTGTGTGTGTGTGTGTGTGTGTGTGTGTGTGTGTGTGTGTGTGTGTGTCAGTTCTCTGCGTTGAGCCTCAACTCACCTTTCTTCCTCCTCCTCGAAACAGGTCAGTCCTCCCTCTCCGGTCTATACTCGGCCCTTCTTTCTCGTGTGGGCGTGGCACTGAGGCTGGAAGGGTGCCACGTGGCCTGACTCAAGTTCATGAAAGCAAGATATGAGACCTATATTCTATATTATGGGAAGGGAGGATTTAGTTTTATCCTTCATCGTTGTCGCAATTTTGCTATCTTGATATTCTGTCTGTGTGCCTTTTTTTTCTTTTCTGTATCTCTTCCTACACACAAACACAACACCTCTCCCGTGGTTCAGTGGTAACAACTCCGCCTTCCACCTGGCAAGACGTGTGTTTGAACCCTGCTCAGGTCGCGAACAATTTTTCACTGACAGGTAGCGGTTACTGTCCTCCTTGAGCAGAGTGATGGGTGTGTGTATTGTATGAGATACCCATAGATCAGGCAGTCTCTATGAACTCTAAGCTCTTTCGGGAAGGGTAATGGCTGACGATTACGATTCCAGCGCGTGATCCTCCAGACCATGGTGAATTACACACAAAAGGGACGGACGAGTCTGTATAAATCATAAGGTATGTGTGGATTGCAGTTTCACGTGATTGCAGGGAATTACCACTTGAATGTGTCAATTAGCTATATTTAGGATAGTTAACGCAGTGAATGTCTCTAATCACTGACGAGCGGAATGGTGAAACAAGGTCGTTGGGGGAAGTGAGTAAATTGAACCAAATATCTACCTTCATGTTTATAAAAAAAAACAATAAATAAAATATATAGAAAAAACGTAGATGTATAAAACTAATAAATAGCTTGAAGCACCCTAAAAAGATGTTTCGCAAGCTTGTGAATCTGTAAAAAAAATCTATTGAATCTGTTGAAGCATTTTTGTAAGATTGTAAATATCTCGTTATTTTTTACTGATGGATTCTCAGATATCGATACTTAACTAGAGTATGACTTGGATCACTCCTCAAGAGACATCGTGGCCAATCTCGATCGTTATCTCCTCGTTATCTGCAGTTTTATATTATCTGATCATAGTCCAGCAATTAAATTAATAGTGTAAAGTCTATAATTACGTACATATACCAATTGTCTTTACATCTGCTTTACACGACCTTGCTTTCTGCTCCATCATCTAATGTTTAAAGAACCTTTCTCTTGCACTACTACCTGCTAAGGAGACCACTGCTGAACTACCTATTATCTTCAAAGACTCCTTGATGATTTATCGAATGTACTCAAGGAACCTCTTCTAGACTATCAAGTGGCCTAAGAGGATCACCGTCTACTTGCCTCCTGTTATAAGAGATCTGCTGCATAATGACACCTTCTAACACCTCCAGCTTCCTGTACTGGATTACGTATGCATTGTGTTAGTCATGGCCGAGTAGGGGTAAAGCTTCTTGGAATACAGCCAGGAAGCGAGGGTAGATGGGAGGCGTGCGAGGTGGTGGCAAGGTGAAGAAGAGCAGGAAAAGGCCGGCAGTTTTCGTACATCACCGAGTATAGCTTTATGCCGCCACTGTGTAATGAGGAGTGACTTAGCGTGTAGAATTTCCGTCCTTCTACTGTTTTCTGTTCCCGTATATTTCTTTTTCGTTGAATTTTTTTTGTTTTCTTTTCTATTTTTTTTGCATGTTATGTATGTTTCGTGAAATATACACAGATGGGACATACATCTATATTCTCGTATCACTTTATATGCCTATCAATCTCTCTATCCTTATATGAATAGTCTATAGTTCCTTATCTATCCTTTTCTTTCTATATGTATGTATATAGCTGTCTATCTATCTCTTGCCTGCCTCCTTCCTTGCAATTTGTTCGTTTGTCTGCCTCTGTACCTGCTTATCTCCCTCACTATAAAACTTACCTGCCTATTTACCTGTCTCTCCATCTGTCTCCCTTCCCCGTCTCGCCCTTGAGGTCGTTCAACAGACACGTGAGGTTAAGTATCACCTGCATCTGCCAAGCTTCACCTATGTGTGCTATATTACCTCATCACGCTCGCAATTTACTTTTACATCACCTCGACCCACCTCTCTCTCTCTCTCTCTCTCTCTCTCTCTCTCTCTCTCTCTCTCTCTCTCTCTCTCTCTCTCTCTCTCTCTCTCCTGTCACATCGAATCGCCTTAACTCTCAACTTGCATGTTTGGAAGCATAGATAGGTCTCACACACACACACACCACCGCTACCACCACCACCACTACTATACTACTACTGCTACTATTACTGCAAAAAAATAAACAACAACAAACACCTGCTTCTTCCCTGCGTCCTCTGTCTTTACCTTGACACTTGATAGTTTAGGGATAAAAAAAAAGAGAGAGGGAGGGAGCGAGGGAGAGAATGATCTTGAAAACCGACTGTGTTGCTGATGATAGATAATAAAACACGTCCAACTTGAAATGGCGGGGTCTTTGTGTGAAACCAACTCGTGAAAACAAAGCCTGTGTGTGTGTGTGTGTGTGTGCGTGTGTGAAGGGGAGGGAAAAGAAGAGGTAGGGAGGGAGATGAAGAGTGAGGGAGAGACAGAAACGGAGACAGAATAGGGCTTCCTTCTACTCTCCCTCTCTCCTTCTCTCCCTCGTGTTTCCTTCTGGTTACAATTTGATCCCAATGCCCTCCACAGGACGCCAGGCAGGGTGGAGGTAGGTAGGGGTGTGGGCGTGAGGAGGAGTGAGAAGGGGCGTGGGGCGTGGTGGTGCTGGCGGCGACCTTGATACTGGTGATGATGGTGATGATGATGATGGGGAGAGAGGAAGGAAGGGAGAGAGTGAGGGGTTGGTGACTACTTTCTAATGTATGTGTACCCTTGGTGGTGATGGTGGTGGTGATTACCGGTCTGTCTGTCTCTACTTGTTTACTTCTTCCTCTCTTTTGGCGGGGTGCGTCTTGTCTTCTTCTTTTTCTTCTTCTTGCTTTATTGCCTTTATTGTTGCCCCTTCTCTCTCTCTCTCTCTCTCTCTCTCTCTCTCTCTCTCTCTCTCTCTCTCTCGCTACTTAGGCCTAGTCTGTGCACCTCTCATAGGCTTAGTGTGTTCTGTCACAAGGTTCGTGTGTGTGTGTGTGTGTGTGTGTGACCTGATAGTAGAAGTTCCACGACGGCGACTGCCTCCACACACACACACACACACACACACACACACACACACACACACACATACCAGTAGATAAGAACTAATGGTTACATGGCAATGGTTTTTCAAGATATTCGAGAACTGAACTACTAAGTGGATGCGTCATTTGTTTCAGTCAGTTAAAAGTCAGACAGTCTGTTGAATATGTCAGTGAGGTTGTTGATTAGTTAGTTAATGAGTCAGTCAGTTATTTAGTCAATCAGTCGATTATTTAGGTAGGTAGCCAATCAGTCAGTCAACCAATCGGTCAGTGAGTCAACGCTTCACCACCACTAGTCTGACTAACATCACATCAACTCAAGACACGTGTAGTTGAGGAAGAACAGAAGCAGTCCCCGCCGCCTGTCCTTGCCTCACCGACCCCAGCCCATATTAGCAAACACTACGCCACCCACCCACCCACACACTGCCGTCATCCATGCAGTATGACCGCACCAAACTTAGCCACCCATGTACACGCACCGCAAACCTTAATGGGTAAAGAAAAGAAGCAAGAATGTAGATTAATATATGTATTTTTTTAAACCATTAGTTTTTGCAGTATAATAATATCGAGAGGACTGGATAAGTATATTAAGTTTTTTCTTCTTCTATATCAGTCTCTCCTCCGTCGTTTTCGTTCACTTAGTAATTCAGAAACGGTCCAAAAAAAAAAAGCATAACACGTACTGATAAAGAATTAAATAAAAAAAACAAATTTACATAAAAGCTACCCCGCGGCTGATATTATATAAGCAGGAGTTACTACACATTGGGTTTTTTAGGTGGGTGGGGGGGAAGGGTGCTTTGGGTGGGTGCGGGGGTGAGTGGGTAGGGGGTGTTGGGGTGAGGAAGAGTGGTGACAGATGTGATTACAGGAGTGAAGGTGACGCGGATTATAGAGATTGACTTGCTTGGTCACCTTTCCTGCTATCGTCCTTGTGATTTAGACGGTTTACAGGGTACGTATACATGTGTGTGTGTGTGTGTGTGTGTGTGTGTGTGGGTGGGCATGGTAGGAGAGGGCAGGGCAGGGCAGGGTGTGGTGGTTGGGTATAATTGGAGTGTGAGGAACCCCGACTGAGAGGGAAGGACAGTGTGAGTGTAGATGAAGAGCAGGGAGGGGAAGGATGAGAGGGGAATGTAAGGGTTAGTATGAAAAAGGGGAAAAAGAGGGGAAGGGAGGGAAATGGACGAAGGACATGAATTCTGAAGTGATGAGGAAGAACTTGTCATTATACTGAAATAAGGTAAGAGGAAAAGGAAGAGCGGGAGGAGGGATGGAAGAAGGGAGGAAAGAGGGGAAGATATTTAGAGAATGAGGGCAGGGCAAAAAGAAAGAGAGAGAGAGAGAGAGAGAGAGAGAGAGAGAGAGAGAGAGAGAGAGAGAGAGAGAGAGAGAGAGAGAGAGAGAGAGAGAGAGAGAGAGAGAGAGGAGTGTGAGTGTATGAAAAAAATCTAGCGAGGGCAGTATTTACGTTTATGGATGAAGGGAGGAGGAAGAGGAGGAGGAAGAGGAGGAGGAGGAGGAGGAGGAGGAGGAGTTGGATAGAAACAAGGAAGGTGGAGGAAGGAGAGGGCGACAACCTTGACCACTTTAGGAGGAGGGGGAGGAGAATGATGCAAGGAAGAGGAGGAAGAGATAAAGGAGAAAGAGGATGAGGAGGAGGAGGAGGAAGAAGAAGAAAAAAAGAAACGCAGACTAACTTGAAGAAGAAAACATCAACAATACATTTTATTGCTGCTTGGTCTCCTGCACCAAACATAATTTTAATTAATTCTCTTTAAGACTATATTTAGTTTATATTAACGTTATGCCTGGAATATGTTGCTCCTCCTTCCTCTCTCTCTCTCTCTCTCTCTCTCTCTCTCTCTCTCTCTCTCTCTCTCTCTCTCTCTCTCTCTCTCTCTCTCTCTCATTTGTGGTGATTTAAACGTACAGAAAGAGAGAGAGAGAGAGAGAGACTGTTTGTTTCTATTACATTTCAAGCCAAGACCCTTGACCCCGAAGATGAAGTACATATAATTACGAATCATCAGTCACCACAATCATCATTAATCATCATCATCATCATTATCATGGTCAATATTTTCGGGTCGTTAAAAGTCAATTATTTTAGTGCAGATTGATATATTTATTTTTTTTATTGTTTTTACTCTTTGCGCGATCATCTTAACCTTGTTGTTTTATTTGCTTATATATATCTTTCTATCTATGAAATTATGAAACGAGGAATGTATGAAAAAAAAAATAATAATAGAGCTTATGATGAAATAACAGAACACACACACACACACACACACATAGTGGCACAAGGTTATCACTGTGATAGATCGTTGTAGGGTGCCTTGGTTCGAGCCCCACCTTGATAAATGCCACCCAGTCTTCCCCATCACAACACAAACCAGCAGAAACGTGATAAAAAAAACCTTTCCTATTTCTCTTCTACGCATCAGTTTAACGTTCTGTCCTTTATTTCACCTTCGTGTTGTTGTTTCAGTTCATCATTTTTCTTTTATTCTGTTTCGACTTGTAATATTCACTTCCGTCTTCATCATTTTGTTACGCAATACTTTCTGGGCAGATAAGACCCCTGACAGAGCGATGGAAGGGCACTGATGATAGGTTAAAAGTTCAAAACCACAATATACAGGATAAGAAACAGGAGACGTAAGCGTAGAAAAATGTTCGTGGTGACCTTAGCAAACATACGTACCAGTCTATGTCGAGAATCCTCCACTATACAACCCTGAGATAAAGAGGATGTGTACTGTATACCTCTATTCAATCTAGTGGGAGAAGGAGGCACTATTGTAAAGACGTAATAAGCAAGAAGCGTCACTGTCCACTCAAGTATGAAACGTGAACTGGTAGAAGGAAAACGGGTGTGTAAATCAGAAACACTAAAACTTCTTCGATAAGGAGAAGGTTACCCCCTACAGAGTGATAGATGGAAATAAAGATTAAGAGATTATGAGAACTTAGAAAGGAAAGGGGCGGAGAGCATAAGTAGTAAAAGTAGTAGTAGTAATAATAGTAGTAATAATAGTAGTAGTATTATAAATAGTAGTAATAGTAGTAGAAGTAGTGACTGTAGTAGTAGCAGGCAGCAGGGGAGGGATGGGTGATGAAGGCGCCACTCTCTGATAAGATAGAGGCTGTGGTCGCCCCCTGTATCAGACCTGATGAATGTTGCGTCTAGTCAAAGGCAGCGCTGTGATCTTATATACTGTTAATCGCGCAGTCAAGAGTTTTCCTTGAGCTACGTTCTTTTTACAATTAATTTAACAAGAAATCTTTATCATAGTTAAACAAAATATATAGTCTCTGTTTAGTTGTTTGACGAGTTGAGTTGTTTGTCTTCTGTCTATGGTTGTCTAAAGAATGTCAACAAGTCAACAGTATCAAGTGACTCTTGTTTCAGGCATCATGGGCAGGCAAAGCTTATTCCTGTACGCCACGCCATGTCTCGGTTGGTTTTTCTCTTTTTTTCTTTCTAGGAACACATGTTGCGCGCCCGTCACGTGACAAATTTGGGACAGCTTATTTTTGTAACACACACACACACACACACACACACACACACACACACACACACACACACACACACACACACACACGAAAAAGGTAGCGCGGGAGCCGGCTTGGGAAAGGGAAGTAGTAGGGAAGGAGGGAGGAACTGGGAAATAAATAATATTACCCAACACAGATACGTAACATGTTGACCTTTTCACTTGATCCCTGATTTTTTCTTCTTCTTTAGTGTGTGGTGGTGGTGTGAGACAGAGATAAGGAAGAACAGGGCGATATGAAATGAGGGAGTGAGGGAGGAAGGGAGGGAGAGAGGTAAGGGAGACGGAAGAAGGAGAAAGGGAAGGAATGAATGACGAGTCCGTCCTAGTAAAACAAAAAAAACAAAACAAAACCAGAAAAACGGCGATAACAGTCAAGCCGTAAAGATTTAGGATGTTGAGGGCGGGCCAGGTGCAAGGAGGTAGAATGGCAGGTACGAATGAGATGGGGCGAAACGAGGCGAGGCGAGGCGAGGCAGGGCAGGGCAGGGCAGGGCGGGGCTGGATAGGGGGTGGGGTGGGGTGGGGATATGAATAGAAGGGACGGGGTGTAAATGGTCGAGGTGCTGATAACAAGTTGAACGAAGACTACATGACTTATAATAATTGAATAAAAACCAGTCAGGGCTATCAAGGTGTTACGATGAGCAGGTTGACAGGTAACTAAATAGTGTTCTTTTCACTCTCACTATTGCTATTATTACTACTATTACTTCCGTCTCTACCACTACCATTACCATTACTACCCTTACACACACACACACACACACACACACACACACACACACACACACACACACACACACACACACACACACACACACACACACACACACAAAGAAAAAAATACGCCATGACTTCATTCACCCTTTCACACCTCACCTGATAGATAATAGGCTTGGCTCTGACGTCACACATACAGCAACTGGCACCTGATTGGTCGTGATGTCACAGTACACGTGTTACCGGAGTGGTCGTGACGTCATGACTTACACACATACTTTCCGTGACGTCACTCTGTTTATCTAAAGTCAGCTGGAGGAAATGTGACGTGTGTGACTAGTGACATTTAGAGAGAGAGAGAGAGAGAGAGAGAGAGAGAGAGAGAGAGAGAGAGAGAGAGAGAGAGAGAGAGAGAGAGAGAGAGAGAGAGAGAGAGAGAGAGAGAGAGAGAGAGACGTGTGATATCTTGAATTACATGAAAGAAAACTCTCTCTGAATGAAGTCAAGATTATTATGAGAGATAGAATTGGAAAAAGAAGAGGAGGAGAAAAGAAAACTAAATGGATGAGAACATGGAAGAACAGAAGACAAGGAAGGAGGAAGAAAAAATAAGGAAGAGATGAGGATAGTAATAAAAACAAAGATAATATCAAAGGAAGAAAAAGCAGAAGAAAAAGAAAGCGAAAAAACATAGGAAGAAGAAGAAAAAAAATGACAAAAGTATAATATACCATACGATCCTGTTGACTAAGAAAGAGGAAGGACACACACACACACACACACACACACACACACACACACACACACACACACACACACACACACACACGAGTACGAAGACAACACTAACGCAGAAAGAGAAAAACAGGAAGAGAGGCAGAAAGATAAATATATACAGGAGAAAAGGAGAGAATGAAGGAGGTAAAGAGGGAAGGAGAAACTGGAATAAGGAAGAGAAGGTGGTTTTATCGCGGGGAGACCAAGGTGAAGGAAGGGCAGGTGGGAGTTTTGTTTCAAGGGTTGAGCTCTTGAGTTTACGAAGGAAGAGGAGGAGGAGGAGGAGGAGGAAGAGGGGGAGGAGAACTGGACGAGAGGAGGAAGTCTAGTCTCTCTCTCTCTCTCTTTTGTGTGTCAATTTCCCCTTCACCTTTTTCTTATCGCTGCTATCCAGGCCATGCCATCGCTCCTCGTCTCTATCTGCCCGGACGATAAGAAGAAAATAATAAAAGCATTGACAGCAAGATTTCGTATAACAACCAAGAACAAAATTATCTTTCTGTTTCTTCTGCCTCTGAGCGGTGAGTGGGTGAGACAGGGAAATACACGCATCACCATCCATCCTTCCCTATCCGTCATGCATTAACTTCTACTATAGTCCAAATACTATTAGAACACTGGCGAACAAGGAAAAATGTTACTCTATTAGCGAGTCACGTGCAGAACATTCACCTCCTTATAATAGCTCTACTTAATCTTTTACACTCCAACCTTTCCTCCTCCTCCTCCTCCTCCTCCCTCCTCCTCCTCCTCCTCCTCCTCCTCCTCCTCTCGTGCCTAGCAACCAGACGCCTTCTTCAAAATCATAAGAGCTGGTTAAGATTTTCAAACACTCCTCCTTCACTCTCTCCCCCTTCCCTCCCTCCTCTTCTGCTTGCCTCCTGCCCCCACCCCCCTGGACTCGTCTGCCCTTCTCCCAGACCTTCCCCTCACCCCATCCTCTCTGTATAAGTCAAGGGGAGGGCGACGTGAAGAGTCATGGGGCGATGTCTTGTCATCTTTACGGTGCATGCTTTTGAGAAATGTGGGGTGTATGTGATATTTCTCTCTCTCTCTCTCTCTCTCTCTCTCTCTCTCTCTCTCTCTCTCTCTCTCTCTCTCTCTCTCTCTCTCTCTGGGTCGCTAGCTGACATGACAACGACAAGTCTCTGAGGATAACGAAAGTCACCTGGCATGAGGATCAGATGACACACACACACACGCACGCACATGCACACGCGCGCACACACACACACACACACACACACACACACACACACACACACACACACACACACACACACACACACACACACACACACACACTAGTAATTACAGTAACAAACATGAGTAACGGATGTTCTTCATGATGTTTCCTGGCCATGATTATTTGTTTCCTTTGTTGTTTATCACTTTAAATTCCACACTTTTTTTTTTTCATTTTTTATTGTGTCATACTTATTTTAATCTTGTTATTACTCATCAAAGAAAAATTCACCCACACGTTATAGATGTATTTATTTTTTTTAATTAATTTATATACGATCAGTGAATAGAAACATAGTATAGGAGTATTCTTGTGTTTAAATACGTATACTAATTCCTTCTTACTTATTCAAATACTGGAGTTTGATTATGATTGAATTCTCTCATCGTTCAGAGCGTCGCTGCGGCAGGAAGGAAACTTATAGTGTGACTTATATCAAATGACAAAAACCTTAAACGTGACTAACGGTTGGTTGATGTCACTATTCTGCCTCACCACCATCACTACTATTAACACTACTACCACTGCTCCTAACAATACCTACTTGCACCATCACCATCCATCCATCCATCGCCATCACCATAATCACTCGCATTACCACCACCATCATATCTTCACTTGCCTTCATAATCACCCACATATTTCACCTATACGGGTCAGCTGTAGCCTTTTGTCGTACCTTTTCGCATTCACGTAATCTTGTGTTCTTTTTGTATTACTAGTATGACGGAAAACAAACCATCTGAGTTTTTTTTCTATGTTTTGAGGGGAAACTGTAATGAAGTGAGTATGGAAAGGATTGCTGTGAAAGAAAGAAAACTACTCAAGTACTGCCAAGGGACTGCATATGTAAACGTTTCTTTCAGTGAGAAATAATTTGAAGAGTGTTGATAAAGAATTCGAGTAACAAACACTCTTCTTGCAGTAAAACTTGGTCTGAAAATAGACGAGTCAACGTGAGTGTGTAGAAAAAAAGACCAAAGTTCCCTTAGTAACAAGTAAAGCAACAGGCTAACCTTCAAGGCAACATTGGCGACACATGACTCGAGGGTTATAAACTTCTCAAGCACCAACGCATATCTTATGATTATGTGCCACGTGTTATGTATTGCAACACGATTACTATTTATGTTTAGTTGTTGAGTGGCAGGACGAAACACTTATTGTTAAGAGAAAAAAAAGAACCCATAATCGTCGTAATGAGTGCAAGATAAAGAAGGCCTTCCCCGGGGGAGTAATTAAAAGTCTCCATCTCCATCTCCATCTCCATCTCTTGCACCGACTACCAGAACCTCACTAACACACGTACGATTACATTCAGTTGTTACAAATTCCATTAATCTACGAAATAATTATCTTTTTATCTCTTAGGTGGTTTTGATGATTACCTTATACTGAGTAGGAGTAAGTTGAATCATATCATATATATAAAATTGATCTCTTTCATTATAAAACCACAATGCTTAATCTAATTGTCACAAATAAACCCGGTTCAGTAATACATTCTGATACAATTTCTTGCAAAAGCCTGAAAATCAAGCAGCTTTTGGAACGTTTCGAGAATGAAGAGTACTTGCATGATATGTAATCTATTGAGACAATCAAAACAAAGCATTCAAAACTGATAACTGTGACACACACATAGGTCAATGTATTAATTGTTAGTTAAATGTACCCCTCTAGCAACCAGATAAGTAGGGAGACATTTTATCCTAAGAAGGAAGGAGAACTTGGGAGCTTGGACACGGAAAAGAAATAACAATCATAAACATATCAAGAAGGGCAGAGGCAATATAAACTTACAACAAATATTTAAGAATTTATAAAAAAAACATTGTAAAGCAGTCACTTCATAATACGAAATCTAAATTATATAACAAAAGTTTGAGGATAATAGAGGGACCACCGCTGCTACGTTGAGGAAACTAAACACCACTCCTGCAAATATAACCGGTCCACCACTCACAGAGGACGTGGAGGGTTAAAACCTGAAGTCGATAATTTTCATAGTTTCTTTGGGATTGTTGAAAAAATTGAGTTAAAATGTTGCAACAGATATTGCTAAAAAAAATACCATCACAGTTCAAACGAGCAATCATGATCTTATCAATCCAGTATTTCATATGTTTAGAACGCAACCCATCGAACGATAGAAAGATAGTTGATTGAAAGTTGAAAATTATGCAAGTGTGTAAAAGGTGGGAGAGAGTTGGAGAAGGGCTTACACACACACACACACACACACACACACACACACACACACACACACACACACACACACACACACACACACACACACACACACACACACACACACACACACACACACACACACACACACAGAAAAAGAGAGAGAGAGAGAGAGAGAGAGAGAGAGAGAGAGAGAGAGAGAGAGAGAGAGAGAGAGAGAGAGAGAGAGAGAGACAGAGAGAGAGAGAGAGAGAGAGAGAGAGAGAGAGACAGAGAGAGAGAAAAAAAATCGTGGTTTAGTCAGTGGGTATGCAGAAGGAGAACTGAAATATTTATACAGGTGGTGAGGGGACGACGAAAAGTGTGGGTGAAGAGAGGCAGTGGGAGGCTTGGACACTGATACGGTGGGGAGGAGGGAGGGAGGGAAGGAGGGAGGAGGAAATAGAAGGGAGGGAAGGTGTTGATGGCTTCAAGGATATAATTACATAATGAAATGACATACACATGATAAGACGTGAATCCTGACATTTATGATCATGACACACACACACACGCACACACCCCCTCACACACACACACATACACACACACACCCACACCAAGGCATCATTTTTATCCATCAAATTTTTTTGTCTCCGCGGATGGCGTTGAGAGAGAGAGAGAGAGAGAGAGAGAGAGAGAGAGAGAGAGAGAGAGAGAGAGAGAGAGAGAGAGAGAGAGAGAGAGAGAGAGAGAGAGAGAGAGAGAGAGAGCAGTGGGTAGTTCCCGTTAAGTGGGTCATCTGGGGAGAGTGTGGCGTTGCAAGTATGTGATACGCCACACGCCGGGGAGTTTAAGTGTAGAGGAACAGTGTAGTCACTCACAGATCCTTTCAAACAGGTCACCAACAACTATAAGTGTGATGTAAGTGGGAGGCTTTTTCGTCCATGCAAAAAATCCACAAGTCTAATATATTAGTATTAAGAGTCTTAAGGATTCGTAATGTTTTTTGTTTAAGGCTAAGATGACCTAATTTTTTTTCTCTTTAACCTTAGGCCTTTTTGGCAAAACATATATTGACTCTCCCTCCCTACAAAGGCTGATTTCCGTTTGCCAAGGTTCACACATTTTAATTCTGAGGTTACGAGGGTAGATTTTCTTAAAGGTTATCGTTAGTTTGTAGGTGTAGCGTGTGTGTGTGTGTGTGTGTGTGTGTGTGTGTGTGTGTGTGTGTGTGTGTGTGTGTGTGTGTGTGTGTGTGTGAGGCTCCAGGATCACTGTGCTTGCCAACACACCAGGATTTGATAGTCACAAGCTTCAAGGATTATGATATGACGTTAGTTTCTATTATCTCTACTTATTTACTGTTCATCCCGTGATTTTCATGTTTACCCTTATCGTTGTCTGACGGTGAGTAATTACGAGGCATATAATTTATTTCCTATTTCGTTCCAAGTTTATATAAGTATGTTTAAAATTTTGTTTTTCTTGTATTATTTATATTCTCGCACTGCGGCAGACTCCCATTATGAGATAGCGAGGCATGCAGTTGTTGCTAGCCTCTCCTTGGTCTCTTCCCGCTCCTCTCCCCCTCCCTCTCCCTCTTCCAGGCATCTTCAACACTTCCTCTCCTTGCTGTCTTATCCTTATTGCCTTCTCCTCTTGACTTCTTCTCCCGATCTCTCACCTTCCAATCTTATCCTCACAGCTATCTCTTGCCTCTCATCATCTTCTTGCTCCTTCCTGCCCTCATCTCCCGTCCTCGCCGCCCGCCCCGCATCCCAAGCACAACGGCTCACTTCGCAGCCTTCATATGAACATGCGCATCATCTCTCCTTGGATTTGATTTGCGATTCTTCACACTAACAGGGAGAGTGTTTTGATGAGACTTTCCTACTTCCTTCCTTCTCTCTCTCTCTCTCTCTCTCTCTCTCTCTCTCTCTCTCTCTCTCTCTCTCTCTCTCTCTCTCTCTCTCTCTCTCTCAAATTTATGTTCGTTTTTGCCGCGGGAACGATAAAACCCAACACCACAGCGTGTCTGCTCATTCAACGAGGCATCAGGGGAATAATTTACATCGGAAAGGTTGAAGTTAGACCACACCACAGACGAGGAACCAACCGTAAAGATACAAACAAAAAATATATAACAAAAGGAATAATTGTCAGGTATGTTCAAACTCCCTGGCATTTCGAAGGGGTAACAAAAAATTACACGAGAGGGGATGAGGATGAGATGATATGGAATGCTGTGTAGTGATGTTTTATTTTTTCGCTTGTTACGTCGAGAGAGAGAGAGAGAGAGAGAGAGAGAGAGAGAGAGAGAGAGAGAGAGAGAGAGAGAGAGAGAGAGAGAGAGAGAGAGAGAGACCTCGATTCACGCGGGTGGTCGACTGGTCCTCTTGTCAACTTTATGTTCCTGCATCAAAGAGGAAGAGAAGAAGGGAGGGAGGGAGGAGGAGGGTTAAGGGGACCGAAAAGTGGGGGTAATGTGATGAAGGGTGACATAAGAATCTTTTTATGGGTGTGTGTGTGTGTGTGTGTGTGTGTGTGTCGATAATTGTAGGTGACGACAATGGCCATGACACACTGACGGAGGAAGCAGGATGAGGAGGAGGAGGAGGATGTGGAGGAGGATGTGGAGGAGGAGGAGGAGGAGGAGGAGGAGAAGGAGGAGGAGGAGGAGGAGATAAAATTAGCTAAAGAAAACCTCCTAACATTTAGAAAGAAGGAGAAGAAAAACAAAGAAAAATAAGGAGAAGAAGAAGAAAAGAAGTAGAGGAAGAAGAAGAAGCAGAAGAAGAAGCAAAGAGGAGAAGAAAATAATTGGAACAAGAAGGAAGATAGAAGGAAAACAATAATAATGATACCGGCAGATGGAGAATAGGGTGAAGGAGACGACGTGATATAGATAGTCAATGTGTCAAGACCACTCACCCTCATTAAGGCTGCTGATGATTAGTGACTTGAGGACGTGAAGCGACTGAAGGGAGGTGCCAGTGTACGGAGATAGAACTAAATGAATGAAAAGATTAGCTGACATTAGGCTGAGGGAACAGAGGAGACATACTGAATAATGAAAGAATGAAAGTAAAGTACACAGGAAATCATTATCATTCGTGTGTGTTTGTCTGTGTGTATGTATGTGTGTGTGTGTGTGTCTTTGTTTGTCTGTGATTGGTGACTACAAATTATTATTATTATTGTTATTGTTATTGGTATTATTATTATTATTTTTATCATCATTATTTTCGTCCCTTCATCGCCCTTCATTTGTCTTCACCCCCTTGTCTCTCTCTCTCTCTCTCTCCTCTCTCTCTCTCTCTCTCTCTCTCTCTCTCTCTCTCTCTCTCTCTCTCTCTCTCTCTCTCTCTGTTCAGCAAAAAAATAGATACGAGAGAAAAAATAACTGGGCCAGCATCATTATACACATTTAGGAAATATCACCTTGCCCTACGCCACACGACCACCTCCTAATCTTCCTCTTCTCCTCCTCCTCCTCCTCCTCCTCCTCCTCCTCCTCCTCCTCCTCCTCCTCCTCCTCTTCTTCCTCCTCCTCTTCACATCCACCTCTCACCATTGCCTGCACATCCAAGCAAAACTGGACCCCCTCTCTCTCTCTCTCTCTCTCTCTCTCTCTCTCTCTCTCTCTCTCTCTCTCTCTCTCTCTCTCTCTCTCTCTCTCTCTCTTTCACTCATATCGTGGTCTTGGCTCGTCGCTACACATCGCTAAGTCAAGGTCAAGAGCAGGACATTTTTTTGGGGCGTCTGGGCAGGATCGACAAGGTAGAAGAAGTTGATAGACCGTGAGGAGCCTTCACTTCACATAAGCGATACAGTGAATGGACATACGTCTCTCTCTCTCTCTCTCTCTCTCTCTCTCTCTCTCTCTCTCTCTCTCTCTCTCTCTCTCTCTCTCTCTCTCTCTCTCTCTCTCTCTCTCTCTCTCTCTCTCTCTCTCTCCTTGACACGGAAGGAGAGCGCACTATTATGTTCAGTGAAGAAAAAATGTTTAGTAAGATAGATTGATTGATTGATTGAGAGAGAGAGAGAGAGAGAGAGAGAGAGAGAGAGAGAGAGAGAGAGAGAGAGAGAGAGAGAGAGAGAGAGAGAGAGAGAGAGAGAGAGAGAGAGAGAGAGAGAGAGAGAGAGAGAGAGAGAGTGTGTGTGTGTGTGTATGTGTGCTGCCTCACCTATACTGTGTCATGTAAACAAACTCAAATAATATTAAAAAAAATTTCAGGTGTAAAAATAAACTACAGATAAAGTTTTCAATTCACTGCTCTTGAGTTTGGTGAGGAAAGTAAACATGAGGTGAAGGTTTTCTTGAGGCGTGAGTGAGTGATTGAGTGAGTGAGTGAGTGGAGGAGTTTGTTAGTGAGTGTGAGATAGAGTTAATTCGCTCCACACTTCTTCCCTCATTCACTGGCTCACTTTTTCCTCACTTTCTTTTTTTGCATTTTTCGTTTAAAACCTTTTCACCTTTTCTGGTCATTCATTAAGTCAGTCACTCAGTCTTTTACTTCCTTTATCAATCACTTATGTCCTTTATTCTTTCAATGGACTGCCTCCACACACACACACACACACACACACACACACACACACACACACACACACACACACACACACACACACACACACACACACTACTTCCCTCCCTTACTCAGTCGATACAGAAAGGCGGAAAAAACAAACACAAGCACAAAACTTGCTGCGGTAGAGGCAAACTTGCACAGAATGGGCTGCGAGGCGTGAAAGTAATGTCTGAACACTGCTGGGGTGTGCAGATGGCAGGAGGTGCTGCAAAGAACGGCGAAAGTAAGAATTTAAACAAAAGAATTCGTTTAAAAATGATGATGATGATGATGATGATGATTTAAAGAGGAGAGACAGTATTATATGAAGATAAGGATGAGGAATGAAGGATTAGGGCAATGGTAGACTCTCAACATTCATACACGGATTAAACGATAACAATATAATCGCCTACAGCTGCTGCCTAACAATTGTCTAACTTATGAAACAACTATCCATCGGTTGTTTAAAGTTATGTAGCTTCCAATTATCCCTCACTGACATAACTTTCCTTACAGATATTTGAGTATTATATTATTTCTATCAAATGAACTGACTGATACCACTTTTTTTACATACGTCTTGAAATTACACGTTCTACTGATTCAAGTTTTTGTGTTCCTTCTCAGAGCATCATCCGGGATACAATATAAAATTACTAAATCTTCTCTATCAGAAGCTTAAAGGGCAAGGAGATGAAAAGAGAGTAACGTGGCAAGGCGCCGATAAGCATGTTCCTCATCACTGATATACTTTACTAATCAATCAACCAACACTCATTTTCTTTGACGCAATCTCTTAATACTCTAAGCAATAGGGGGTTTTCAGTTTATAATATGTTAGGATGTATTGTAAGTATGTTGAGTTAATTTGCAGTTTGCAGGATGGGCAGTGGCGTTCTATGGAAATAGTTACCACTACATTGACACAAAACATTCGCCTTCAGTGTGTTATAAAAGGTTGATGGTGAAGGCACGTAGCAAGGGAAGGGAAAGAGAAGGAAAGAGGCAGTGAGTTGCAATGTTGTAAGGTAATGAGGAACGCAAACAGATACAGGGATTGAGGAAGAGGAATGAGGGAGGAAGATAAAATACAAGGGATGTATAGAGTATATAGCCAGAGGAGGAATAAAGAAAGGAGGGGAAACAGGAGATGATAAGGGTGATGGGGTGAGATGAGTGTGTGTATGAAGTATCAGTTAGCAAGAGGAGGGTGGGTTTGGGGATGTGTTGTATTATTAACTCAATGGAAGAGTCACGTACGCTGAAACTCCTTCTTCCTTCTCCTCCTCCTTGAATTTCATCCTTCACACTCATCCTTAGCCTTACTTCCTTATATTTGCAATTTCAACCATCATCACGAGAGAGAGAGAGAGAGAGAGAGAGAGAGAGAGAGAGAGAGAGAGAGAGAGAGAGAGAGAGAGAGAGAGAGAGAGAGAGAGAGAGAGAGAGATTTGCCCGGATATTCGAGAAGCAGATATCCCATAGAGGCTTCTCTCTCTCTCTCTCTCTCTCTCTCTCTCTCTCTCTCTCTCTCTCTCTCTCTCTCTCTCTCTCTCTCTCTGAACATACTTGACCTGTGATATATTTGAGAAGGTGAAATTGCAAAAGTCGTAGGCGCAACAATATAATTTTCCTTGTTTTATTTTTTTTTAATATAGAAATACGTATTGTTTTTCCTGCCACAAAATGTCAAATACCAGGCTGCAACTTACCTCTCCTATGTGTGTTTTTTCCTCATACACGTTATAAAAGTAATAATTTTATTCGTATTTTATTCGTATTGTTGTTAATTATCATACTTGTTTTTCCACTTCCTACTTTTTTCTTTTTTTTCATTTATATGTTTTTTTTTCTTATGTTTTCTTTTCTTCTTATATCTCTTATTCTTAGTCTTCCTCCTCCTCCTCCTCCTCCTCTTCCTCCTCCTCCTTCTCTTCCTCCTCCTCCTCCTCCTCCTCCTCCTCCTCCTCTTCCTCTTCCTCCTCCTCATGCTTTGGATAATTTAATTGCAGAACGTCCTTGAGTGATTGCACAGACAGACAGACAGACAGACAGACACACACACACACACACACACACACACACACACACACACACACACACACACACACACACACACACACACACACACACATAGGTAGACCAAAATATACTTCAAGAGTGACTAAGTAGAGGATAATTATACACTTTCCCTCTTCTTCCTCCTCCTCCTCCTCCTCCTCCTCCTCCTCCTCCTCCTCCTCCTCCTCCTCCTCCTCCTCCTCCTCCTCCTCCTCCTCCTCCTCCTCCTCCTCCTCCTCCTCCTCCTCCTCCTCTTCCTTCTCCTCTGCAACAGTATTTTTTTTAGCTCTCCTCTCAGTCACACATACATTGTTTGCATTTCTCTTCTCCTTCCTGAGTCTCCTTCTTACATTATCCATCTTCTGTTTACGTCCCTTCATCCCCTTTCATTTATCTTCACCCTCTTCTCTCTCTCTCTCTCTCTCTCTCTCTCTCTCTCTCTCTCTCTCTCTCTCTCTCTCTCTCTCTCTCTCTCTCTCTCTCTCTCTCTCTCTCTCTCTCTCCCCCATACCTCCTTCACTCTCTTACTTTCTCTACTTTCTCTTTACATACGTCCAGTTTTTCCCATCTCTTCCTTCTTCTCTTCTTCCTCCTCTCCCTCCTTCTTCTACCCTCCCTCTTATCGCCCTTTTCTCCTTCCCTCTTTACTCCCTGTACTCTATTCTCCTCTTCATCCTTCTTTTAATTTTTTTTCACTTTTCGCTTCTCTCCTCTTCCCTCCCTTCCCTCCTCTCTCCTCTCTCTCCCCTCCTTCCCAACCTCCCCTCTTCCATCCACTCCTTGCAAGATAAACACGTCTTTTCTCCCTTCATTGAGCACACTTCCGCAACACACACACACACACACACACACACACACACACACACACACACACACACACACACACACACACACACACACTGCACGTCCTTCCTGACAAGCCTTAGATAGTTAGCTGCCAGTCTTTTCTGACGTGGGTATGATGGAGAGGAGGGATGGAGGGAAGGGAAGGGAGGGAAGGGATGGAAGGAAGGGTGGAGGGAAGGGTTGGAGGGAAGGGAAGGGATGGAGGGAAGGATGGTTGGAGGAATATTTGGGTTATGTGTTTGTCTGTGTCTGTCCGTCTCTCTCTCTCTCTCTCTCTCTCTCTCTCTCTCTCTCTCTCTCTCTCTCTCTCTCTCTCTCTCTCTCTCTCTCTCTCTCTCTCTGTGTGTGTGTGTGTATGAGTAAATGGTCGAGATTATGAGTTCTTCGTTTGGTCGTATTTACAAAACATCTGTTACGAGAGAGAGAGAGAGAGAGAGAGAGAGAGAGAGAGAGAGAGAGAGAGAGAGAGAGAGAGAGAGAGAGAGAGAGAGAGAGAGAGAGAGAGAGAGAGAGAGAGAGGTTGAGAGCGTTATTACGTAAAATGTACATAGCTAGTCATTTGATCACACACACACACACACACACACACACACACACACACACACACACACACACACACACACACACACACATACATACACACACATACACACACACACACACACACACACACACACACACACACACAGAGACACAGGTATGTACATGTATACATTATCTCCTCAGGGCAACAATGTCTTAACTTTTCTTCACGCTCCAATTATGAGAGAGAGAGAGAGAGAGAGAGAGAGAGAGAGAGAGAGAGAGAGAGAGAGAGAGAGAGAGAGAGAGAGAGAGAGAGAGAGAGAGAGAGAGAGAGAGACAGAGACAGAGACAGAGACAGAGAGAGAGAGAGAGAGAGAGAGAGAGAATGGGAGAGAGAGAGTAGCTATTCATGACACATATATCAAATCAAAACACACACACACACACACACACACACACACACACACACACACACACACACACACCTGGGCAAAAGGTTTTCAACACGGCGTCCTTCCCGGCAGTAGCGGCGGTGACAGCGAGTTGGAGCGATGGGGGCGGGAGGGGAGAAGGAAGAAGGTAGAGGGGAGAGAAGACAGCTGTAAGGGGCTCTTGCTGACCTAGATAATTTCAAGGTCGCCCGTAAGAAGCAGATAGTGAGAGAGAGAGAGAGAGAGAGAGAGAGAGAGAGAGAGAGAGAGAGAGAGAGAGAGAGAGAGAGAGAGAGAGAGGGGAAGGGGAGCACCGATCAGGATGATGGATGGATGACGTTGGAGAAGGGTGGAAGGGGAGGAGAAGGAGTGGAAGGAGGAGGGGAAGGAGGAGGAGGAGATACCTTCAGGAGAAATGAAATAAAAAATAAGTAGGAAGAACTGGATTGAGAGGGATTGTTGCATCCCTTCCTTCTT
>JAPQNM010000044.1:2123611-2163611 GCA_029783475.1 Metacarcinus magister | reverse complement strand
CTCACCTGTGTTACCTTTACCTCTGTCTGTGTGTCTGTATGTGTGTCAGCCTGTCTTTATTTTATTGTGTTTATGCTTCTGTGTATCTGTTTGCCTGTGTCTACCTATCTTTCTCTGTCTACACACACACACACACACACACACACACACACACACACACACACACACACACACACACACACACACACACACACACAGGAAGGCCGCCCCCCCCCCATCCCTCCTCCTTCCCCCATCCCTCCTCCTCCTCCTCCTCCTCCTCCTCCTCCTCCTCCTCCTCCTCCTCCTCCCTCCCCTCCTCCTCCTCCTCCTCCTCCTCCTCCTCCCCCTGGACAATCATGCAGTGTGTTGGACGTCTTGCTGGTGACCTTTCTACTTGGCGCTTGGCAGGTTTTTGCGTCTGTTTCGTCAGGACTTAAAGCCTAATGGGGAGGGGAGCAGGAATGGGGAGAGGGAGTGGTGTGTGCAATGAGAGGGATGGGGAGGGGATAGGAGAGGGAGGGATGAGAAGGTGATTGTTGTGGTTAGTTTCTTAATTTTTTTAGTAGGTGAATATATTATTATTATCATTATTATTATTATTATTATTATTATTATTATTATTATCATTATTATTATTACTACTACTATTACTACTATTATCACACACACACACACACACACACACACACACACACACACACACACACACACACACACACACACACACACGGAAAATATTGCTAAGTGGATGGGGAGTCACAATGGGAAAATGAGAGCAGAAACGAGGGTAGGGGAGGGTAGGGAGAGGACTCAAGCAAAACAGTCCATACGTCGTAGTAGTAATACAAGGCAATAAAACCACCACCACCACCACCACCACCACCACCACCTCCTCCTCCTTCATTCATTCAGGCCCTGCACCAGTCTGCCTCACCTCGCCTCACCTCACCTCACCCTGTCCAGTCTATCCACTTCGCTGTTCCTGCTGGGGTAACGCACTCGCCACACGTTCCCCCAGTATATACATAAAAAAAAACCAGAAAAACATAGAGAGAGCTTCACTTACATCATACCGAGGGAGGGAGAACGACGAGACAGTCAGCTTGATCAATGGAAACACTTCTAACCACTCAAAACCTTAGCTGTTTCGCAGATGAATGGATGGACCGAGGTGCTGCTTGTCTTTCAGGAGTAGAACAAAAAAAAAAGATAGACTAAGTAGTAGTACATTCAGAATAGTAAGTAAACGAGCTAACCAGAGAAGAGTGACCGAAATTAACAGGATACATAAACATCACAAATAAGAAGGGAAAGTTGGCCGTAGATACAGTAGGAAGAAGTAAATAAACAGCCAAGAAGGGAAGAAGATTTGAGAGAGAGAGAGAGAGAGAGAGAGAGAGAGAGAGAGAGAGAGAGAGAGAGAGAGAGAGAGAGAGAGAGAGAGAGAGAGAGGAAAAAAAAAGTGTGGTGTCAGCGCAGAGTACCAAAACATGATAGCTGTAGCATTAACTTGTATACGTAGCAGTGTACTCTAGACAGACAAGTTAATTGGTACCAAGAACCAGCTGAACGAGTACATGGAACACATAATTACATAGCACAGTTGTCAAAGGACCTCAGATAGTCTTCACATCTCCTCCTTCCCATGCACTCAAGCCCTCTAATAACCCAACGCGTCCGGTTCCATTGACGTCAAGAGCCTTAAGGGTAATGTTCATAATGACCCTTCCCTTCCACGACCCAAAGCAGCGGGAGAGGAGAGAGGGAGGGAAGAATGAAGGGAGAAGGAGGGAGGGAAGTTGGAAGGGAGACACAGGCTAATATAGGGTGGAACGAATTTGTTTTGCGTCGCTACAGAATGAGAATGAGAGAGAGAGAGAGAGAGAGAGAGAGAGAGAGAGAGAGAGAGAGAGAGAGAGAGAGAGAGAGAGAGAGAGAGAGAGAGAGAGAGAGAGAGAGAGAGAGAGAGAGAGAATGCTGGCACCTTTTCTTTACCTCACTATCTCGACTCTTGCACCATCACCAACAGCAATATTTTAAACCTTGAAAACAAACGAGACATTATAAGATTTGATGAAAAAAAAAAAAAAAATGTATTCTTTCACTCATCCTTTACCCCCTCTTTTTCTTCTCTCTTCTCTCTCTCCCTCCAGTCCTATACCTGCCTCCCCATTGAACCTTCTCCCTTCATTAATAAATATCTCACTCCTCCTTTATTTCCACTTAAGGGACACACAGGCGCCTTACACTCTCTTCTCCTTCACCCAATCATCATCAGGTTAATTTGTGTCCCATCACGAAAAGCTTGACGCCTCCTCCCCCCTCACCCCCTGACGCCCTTTGTCCGAGTCGTCTGGCTGTCCCGTCCCCTACCGCCTTCCTCCGTCGCCTCCTGCCTCGCCAAGAAACAGGAGGGAGGTAGGCAGTAGGCAGGGCAGGAGAGAGGCTTGCCAGACCTTGCCAGCCGGAACGCGATGAGCAGAAGCTATTTTGTCTCTGTGCCGTGGGAGGCTGCACGATTCTGCTGACGAGATGTGAGGGCTTAAAGGTGGCTGGATGGCTGGTGGTGGTGGTGGTGGTGGGGGTGACAATGGAGATGATGATTGTTATGGGATGAGAAAGACAGGACATTCCCTTGGCCATGGAGCGATTGAAAGAGCTAGAGCGGAACGATCTGGGGTTGCCATGCACCGCTAACCGAGTCCCGCAGTCCGAGTAGCGCTTCAGTAGAAATTCGAAACACTTATTAATAGGCGCGTAGAAACGATTTGTATTCCGTATTTGGTATCCTTGCAACATCATCATTAATATGCATTTGGAACACAGACTTGCTGGTTTATACATATAATTCACATTCTCCAGTTCTGTCTCTTGGCTGTTGTGGCGTGAAGTGAACCGGTATCACTTAGTGTCTCGAGGCTTTGAACTTCACTGACTGGAGGAGAGATTTAGCGGTTTAGTGAACAAGAGGTGGTCAGACAACCTAGCGGGGTGAGCTGGCGTAGACGAAAAATAAACAAACAAGTTGAGAAAGCTGAGAGGAGGCTTCATGAATCACCGATAGCATATGGTGACTCATTGTAGGAAAAAATGTTCTCTCTCTCTCAAATCTTGTAATGAAGTATCCCACTGAATCATTAGGAAAAATTATCCATTCATCGTGTTTGTTAATTAATTAGCCGATTTTTTTGCAGAATTTTGTTGATAAATGCTAATGATGATAATAATAATAATGATGATCATAATAAAAACACCAGAAGTCAACACAAAAAACATCCGGTTACGGAATTTTTTGTCTTCTTAATTAAGGAGACGACAGAACGTTTAAGAAGGTTTTTCTTTCTTTCTTAATTGTCAATCTTATAGCGAAGGATGTGACATTTATCTCTTCTTCTTCTTTTTCTTCTTCTCCTTCTCTTTTCCTTCTTCTCTTCTTCTTCCTCCTCCTCCTCCAAAAATACCCATTAAGAGTTCTCTCGCAGCCCCTAAATGACTCAGCAAGGTTGAATAAGAGTAGGAGTAGAGGGAAGTAAAAAAGGAGGAGGAGGAGGAGGAGAAGGAAGAGGAGGAATGAAAGAGTGAAATGAGTAGCATATTCAGGGACATTACCATTACCACCACCACCACCACCACCACCACTACTACCACTACTATTACTACTGCTACTACAACTACTATCATCTCGACTTTCTCCTCTGACCATAACAATTTAAAACACCACTTAAGATTAATTTCTCTTCTAACACACGTACTACAAAAAAAAACCAATTAGAGTAAAATTTACAACTTAATTTTTCACGCCTCGTAAGGAAGTCGATTACGTAAGAAGTTTACAACTGTTACGTATTGACTTGTTATTGAATGAGAACATGTTTTCCTGAGTGCAAAAGACAAACTGAAAACACTGAGTGGTATTTGTTTTAATGGCTCGCCTGCCTTCAATTTATGATAATGATCTGGTAATGTTTTTTATCCGAAATAGTGAGATCTTGATATGATTATTTCCGCGTTGCTTTACCGTGTGTGTATGGAGAGAGAGAGAGAGAGAGAGAGAGAGAGAGAGAGAGAGAGAGAGAGAGAGAGAGAGAGAGAGAGAGAGAGAGAGTTATAGATAGAGATAGAGATGGTAATCACACACACACACACACACACACTTCAATACTAACCTCAATCACAATGAGCTCAGGGCCACTTTGATTAGGAAACTACAAAACGTACCCAGGCATGAAGTCATCAACACACACACACACACACACACACACACACACACACACACACACACACACACACACACACACACACACACACATTCCAGCTGCACCCCGTTTGCGTACATGCGTGTTGCCTGCAGCATCAGGGGCATTATTGCGTTGTGTTGTAGGAAAACTATGAAAAAGACTCTCGGAACTATATAATTGAAGCTTTGAAAATGAATTCTGAGAGGCGGAAAAGAAGAGACACAGTGTTCACCTTGTGTTGTTAGGAAATTACAGGAATTACAGAAATTACCAAACATTAAATTCCCTTGGTAGGAAATGATAAGTTTGCAGGTAATTTTTCTTTTCCTGATTGCTTATACATGTGTAGTTTCAGGAAGCAAGTTTAACCTGTGCAATAGTTGTAGGAAGAGACCGTTTTTGCTACTGGAAAAATAGGAAACAAACAGCGGATGTGAGGAAGTCAAGCACAGGAATTAAATCAAAGTTGGTAATGAAGTTATATAAAAATAAAGTCTTCTTAGCAACACACACACACACACACACACACACACACACACACACACACACACACACACACACACACACACACACACACACACACACACACACACACACAAACACACACAAGAATGATAAGTGCACAAACAATTTCCAAGACGTTGATTCCTAATACACTGTCGATTACACTCCCATTACGAACTATTACTTGAAACCACATCAGTTACGTATAAGATGAAGGAAGAAAAACAGATGCTACTATTACTACTACTACTACTACTACTACTACTACTACTACTACTACTACTACTACAGGGAATCAATGAACTCTTGGATGCAAGGTTAATGGGAACATGGAGGGGGAGAAGCATGCTTGGCGAGGAGTAAGAGGGGATATAGAAGGGATGAAGGGGTGTGAAAGAGATAGGTTACAGGGTGGGAGAGGGGGAGAGAAGTCTTTGAAAGAATGAGGGAGGAAAGGGTGACTGGGGATGCTAGGCTGAGTGGGTGTATAGGGTGAGGGGTGAGGGGAGAGGGGTGTTGCAAGATAAATGAGAGGGTTGTGAAGGCAAATGAGAGGGACTGGATGTGTGGAGTGCTGGAATTAGACGCCTTTTCTTGTGTTCTGACGTCAATCCAGTCAGAGAGAGAGAGAGAGAGAGAGAGAGAGAGAGAGAGAGAGAGAGAGAGAGAGAGAGAGAGAGAGAGAGAGAGAGAAAGAGAAAGAGAAAGAGAGAGAGAGACGTAGGATTGCTAAAAGGAAAACAAAATGACACCCTTCTCTCTCTCTCTCTCTCTCTCTCTCTCTCTCTCTCTCTCTCTCTCTCTCTCTGGCTGTTAATCATTGCTCTGAGTCATAAGAAAACACTTGTGGATGAAATGAAGTAATTACACTTTTTTATTTAAAATTTTTTTTTAAACAAGATGGGTTAAGGTAATGTTTCCTCCATTCCTCTTCCTCCTCCTCCACTTATCTCTCCTCGTTGTTATTATTATTGTAGTATTGCTTCCTCTTCTTCTTATTCGTCGTACTCCTCTCCTCTCCTCCTCCTCCTCCTCCTCCTCCTCCTCCTCCTCCTCCTCCTCCTCCTCCTCCTCCTCCTCCTCCTCCTCCTCCTCTATTTCTCCTACTGTCCTCTTTACAGGGTCTGGCGATAAGCAAAAAAAAAACAAAAGAAAATTGCACTCTAACCCCCCCGACCCCGCACCCCCAAAACCCCCTCCCCCCAATCCCCATCCCCCACCAACACCCACACCGACCCACCCACACACTCACGCACGTGGCCTGCCCTCCACACATCTCCAGCTTACCCACGCACATCATAACACTGACACTCGACACATATTTTCCCTGTGAAGTAGGAAAATCGATGGGAGGTATCTGGCATCACTGGGACTGGTACTTACTGTCTCCCTTCAGCTTTTGTTAATAATGTAAAGTCAATGCATATTACTTAATAACTCGATATATGTATACATAAGGCCTTTTTTACACTATCGTAACCCACCTCCCCCTCCCCATTACGACTATAACTACAACATGAACGAGCCTGTTGCTACAAGGGAGAATAGGTGGAGGAGAAGGTAACACTCGTAACGTAATAGATAAACAAAGAAGCAAAGTTTGGATTGATTTCCTCTGACTCCTCCACAAACCTGAAAATATCTTCCTTAAATATGCACTTACCTACCCAACAATAAAAATAAAAATAAAAATAAAATAAAATAGAATAAATAAATGGACTTATCAGCAAAGACAAGGAACTAACACTTTTATTCCTTCGCATTCAGTACCCTCATACCGTAAAGACGGAACACGTGTTAAATGTCAAGGCCATGGCACTTTGGGAGGAGGAATAGGCTGGAGGTAGTAGGCGTAAGGCACGTGTATATATGTTGCTGGTAGGTAGGCGTGGCATGCTAGGTCTAAACATTATAGGTCTAAAATTTGTTATGCAAGCGTTACTCCACCCACCCACTGCACTCGCTCATCACACCTCATCATTATGGCCTATTCGTCACTGTTACTCCTCTTACTCCTCTTACTTTTCTCTCCTCGCTCTATTTACAGTTCCCACCGTCACCTTCACCGTTCACCGTTAACTCTTCCACCGTAGTAGTGCTGCTCAGTGCTCACCCTCCCTGTTTGTGACTCGTCTTCTGAAACCTATACTCCTCATCCACTGTGTCACTAATCCTATCTTCTTTTGTTTAATCGTCGTGTCTTGTCTCTCGCTGCCCTGGGTTTATTATGTATTATAAACCAGTCTTTGTCCTCCTTGGATGCTGTTGTTGTCCCTTGTATTATGCATTCACGATACTGTTTGTCATACTCTGACGTCAAGACACCACCACCACCACCACCTCCTAGCCTTTATTCCTGTCCACCAACTGACCGATGGATACACACACTTACATACACACACACACACACATATGTCAACAACATCCTCCTCCCGTCCCCTCCCCCCCCCCAAGCCCATGGCACTACGTTAGGGAAGGGAAAGGAGAGAGGAGAAGAAGGAGGAGGAGGGCGGAACAGATGTGTTGAATTAGCGGACACGATTTATGACTACGGACAACCCAGCTAGACAAGCTATGTTAAGGGATATTACTTTATTTATTCTAGTCTACCCTTGATGCTCTTTTATTTTTAATTTTTTTGGCTGTTGTTGTGTCTCAGAGAAGTATGTAGTAGTAGTAGTATAATGGTTGGCGTAGAAAATGTTGTTAAAATCGGGGGAAAAGGATAATAATACCAGCGTAACAATAGTATACAAAAATAGAACAAGGAATGCTGTGAGTGCGTGGGTCCGAAGACATGTTGGCGGGTAATAACAGTATAATGGTGCAGGAAATGTGTTAGGTTGCCTGCCGTCCATCCAAGGTTAAGGAGGAGGAGGAGGAGGAGGAGGAGAATCAGGAGATGAAAGAGGCAGAATAATAATAAGAAATGATAATGATAGGAAGAAGAAACACAGCATCATCATCAGAAAATGACGCAACATTCCTTGCAGCAAAAAAGAAAACAAAAAAGACAATGAAATAAATTAGTAGATAAAACTGAATATAATATAAAATAAATATAAAATAGATATAAAATATACATCACCATTCACTTCCTCTAAGACAAGAGTGAATAAGAATCACACCTTTCCTTCCCGTATGGCAGGACAGGAATGTAGATGTATTAGAAGAGAGGAAAAGAGGGAAGGGAGAGAGGGAAAGAGGGAAAAAGGAAGGGAAGGAGGGAGGGAAAGAGTTATAGAGCAGAGGGAGGGCGGTTAGAACACATGTATCTCAAGGTGGTACATGGTCTCAACGTGTGTAACTCCTTGAGACTCACTGAACTGGAAAAGTGAACATGTAACGCGCAGAGAGGAAGGTATCATATAATATTTGTTCCTATTTTCTCCATCTTGCTGTTATTCTATTTTAGTATATCCAATTTTTTTTCTTCTCGTTCCTGTTGTGTGAAGGTTGTTTTGAGTGTTTTTATGTTTTGTGTGTGTGTGTGTGTGTGTGTGTGTGTGTGTGTGTGTGTGTGTGTGTGTGTTTGAGGATTCTATCTACTTGAGGTCCGCGGTCATTAAGTTGTTGTTTTTGTGTTTGTCTATTCTTTCGCAACCACACACACACACACACACACACACACACACACACACACACACACACACACCACACACACACACACAAAGAGAGAGAGAGAGAAAAAAATAGAGAGAGAAAGAGAGAGAGAAAAATCATATTCACTCACTTCCACCGTGCAAAAGTCGTTTGATCGATATTTTAATGCTGGTGGTGCTGAATGCTGACTTAATCTGTGACTGTTGACCGGAGTCGTGAATTGTGCTGACGAATTGCTGAATAAGGGAGTCAGGAAAATGGAGCGCGGGAGTGAGAGGAGGGAGGGAGATTGATAAAGGGAAGAGGAGGAGGAGGAGGAGGAGGGGGGGAGGAGAGAAGCAGGAGCGAGATGCGTGGAAGCTCTGATAGGTTGAAGGCTAGAATAGGGGGACGAAAGGAAGAGATGGAAGAATAGAATAAAGTAGATGGAGGGAGGAAAGGAAGTAAAGGGAGGGAAGGAGGGAGGGATGGGGAGGGCTGGTGTGTTGCATTCTGGCAGTACACACAGCGAAGAGAGTCGCTTCACTTGCCAAGGGTCATTGTTCTCTTTCCAAAGATTTAAGTCTTAATTTTAGTTGTAGAAGGACACTTGCTGCTTGATCTAATGTTGTTGTTGTTGGTGTTGTTTTTATTGTTATTCGTATCTTGATATACTTGAGGAAGTGTGTCAGTTGTCCGTACAAACAAAAGAAGAAGGAGGAGGAGGAGGAGGAGGAAGGGGAAGAGGAGGAGAAGGAAATATAATCCAAGCGTACGTGACTGAATGACAGAGATGGTGGAGGAGGATCACATCTGTTGTATAATAAATCAAGTATTGTGAATGGTATATATGACCCACAAGGAGGAGGAGGAGGAGGAGGAGGAGGAGGAGGAGGAGGAGGAGGAGGAGGAGGAGGAGGAGTGAAGGGTTGATTCTGTCTATGAGGCCTCGAAGTATTAATCCGTGAGAAACCGGTTTTATAATTTATTCCCCAATTTTTTTCCCTTTTCGGTAATTCCCCTTGCACACTGGCTTCAATAATGCTGAGAGAAGTACAACGTGTGCTGCATTGTGCTGTGCTGTGTGCGTGCATGTGAGAGAGAGAGAGAGAGAGAGAGAGAGAGAGAGAGAGAGAGAGAGAGAGAGAGAGAGAGAGAGAGAGAGAGAGAGAGAGAGAGAGAGAGAGAGAGAGAGAGAGAAAGTGTCATTCACATACTAGACAGGCATATGACGGCCTACAAAAGAGACATGCTTTCCTGTTATCCCTTTGGTATGCTAAATGACTCTCGTTCATCACTCACGCCCCAATTCATGTCTGTCCTTCCACTGACGTCCCTTGTCCTTCCTCTTGCAGGTGCTGTTGGTATCGAGCAAGAAGGACCCGTGTTCTTGGCTAGTGCCCGGCGGAGGCGTGGAAGACGGTGAGGAGACGCCCATTGCAGCCATGCGTGAGGCGTGGGAGGAAGCAGGTGTCCAAGGCCACATAACGCGATACCTGGGACTATTTGAGGTGAGTTGTTAAAATTTTTTTGTAATTATCTCTCTATCTCTCTCTATATCTATCTATCTATCTATCTATCTAGGGAAGAAATAGGTAACCAGACTCTAGATTGATAAAAAAAAAACTACTCTTATCAAGCTTTAGTAGACGAACGGAATGGATCAGCGGGTTTTAAACAGAACTGAGAAAAAAACAACAACTATTGATTAGGGACAGGGAGGAGGAACCGCAAAGTCCACACACACGGACGGACGGACGGACCTGCGGACATTACGTTAACAGAAGGAAGAAGCACTGGACACCCGATGGAACAGATGGTTCGAGTGGCGGCGAGGACATGAACCTCTTGAAAAACATGTGAAGTGACGCTAAGAATAGTAGGAGAAGGAGGCCATCAGCTTCCGCGATGCTCTCTGTAGGACTGTGTAGGAGTGTAGTGAGTGTGTGTGTGTGTGTGTGTGTGTGTGTGTGTGTGTGTGTGTGTGTGTGTGTGTGTGTGTGTGTGTGTGTGGCAAGGTCGGTGGTGGTGGTGGTGGTGGTGGTGGTGGAGGAAGAGTGACGATAGTAGCTATAATGATGATGATGGTGGAGTGTGCGGGCCTATCATAAATTCAAGGATTCTTTTTGTCGTGTTACAATATCCTCGTCCAGCATGTTTTGGGCATCTTCACGAGGGTTCTTGAGGAGAAGGGAGAGATGGGGTGAAGAAGCTTGTGTGTGTGTGTGTGTGTGTGTGTGTGTGTGTGTGTGTGTGTGTGTGTGTGTGTATGTATGTGTGTGTGTGTGTGTGTGTGTGTGTGTGACCAGATTCGTCTCAAGGAATCATGTGGGTAGAGACTTAAGCCTGTCCTGCCGAGGCTTAGATTTAGATCACAAGCCTAACTCAAGGCTATAACCACAGGCCTCTACACCACTACCTCACACACCAACACTAACACACCTCCTACTGCTACCCACATCCTTAATTTTCCTCCTTAAAGCCGCGTGCCCACCCAGTACATGCAAGTCTTAAAGGCGTGGGCCAACAGGTTTAGCCCACGCCCAAGCCTATAGAGAAAAACACTCCAAGTATAATTCTCGGTCTACAAAAAACGTGAGGCTTACTTGGTGGCGCCTCTGTACCCCAGCGACAGCATATCTCACTAGGCAGCCAAGGCCAGTCTAGGAATGTGGTGGTGGTGTGGTGGTGCTTGGAGGTGGTGGTGATTGTATTGTGTGTGTGTGTGTGCATTAAGGCGCAAGATGAAGCAACACTAAATACGTAAGCTGAGAGAGAGAGAGAGAGAGAGAGAGAGAGAGAGAGAGAGAGAGAGAGAGAGAGAGAGAGAGAGAGAGAGAGAGAGAGAGAGAGAGAGAGATAAACTACCACCACCACCACATCTACCACCCAAATTGTCCGTTTAAGTCATAATATATTGACACAAAAACCCATCACCCATCAGCTCTGTTCCTTCTAAGTATGTATAAGAGCAGTGACAAGCCTTATGTGGATCCTAGCGACGCACTGCCTCTTCTTAACACTTTCTAAACTCGTACAATATCAGAAGGAAAGGAGGAGAAAACTTGCCTCGTCGGTGTCTTTGCATTAATTATATGATATCGCGAGATTGTGTGTCGCAAAACCATTAATTATTATTATTATTATTTTTCCATCTCTTATTATTCCTTTCACTTACCTACAGCAGTTTTCTTCTGTTACTTACATTCACATTTAAGAAAAAAACAAATAAGATTCAATACCATATACGGTGACACTACGAAAAGCAAGTTTATGATGATGCTGCATAAAGATTCACTCCCGTCAGTTATCCCTCTTTGTAAGTCTACGCTGAAAATACACCTCCCTCACCTGTTAATAGAAAACAAATATTTGAAAGGTAAACCACTAAAATCTTATATCAGAACCGTAAAAGTAAGATAGTGGGACGGAAGAAAAATGTTGTCTAGTCGAGGATGAATTCACGCTTAACCAACGAATTGTATTGAAAATTATTCACTGCTGTCTAGTCCTTGACCTTCCACAATCTAAACAACGGTGAGGCGGAGGTTGGCTGGCATGTGGTGGTGGTTGAGGACGGACGATAGGGATACAGGTTCTGCTCTCTCTCTCTCTCTCTCTCTGATGATAATAATAATAATAATGATAATGATAATAATAGTAATAATATGTCGACAAATTATATTGTCATCACACAAAACAACACAAATTTCCACACACATCACTTTTTTCTCTTCTCCAATACATCACCTAGTGTCTCCTGCCCTTTCTCTATCCTCTTCCACCTCCCTACCTCCCTCTTCCCTCCCTGTAAGCCTTTCTGCGCCTTCTCTTGTTTACCCACCACCACCACCACCACCACCACCACCACCACCACCACCACTGTCGCACCAACACACTCTGCACAACCTTTCCCTGCCTTGCATCCCCCCTTTCTCACTCCCTCTACATACACACATACGTAATGAACCCTCAGACTAATCTCTCCTTCCCTTCTCTCCCCCACCAGACGCAGCAGCATGGAGGACGGAAGAGGCACAGGACAGCCGTGTTTGTAGTGCTGGTGAAGGAGGTGCTAGCGGAGTACCCGGAAGATTATCTGGGTAAGACACGCACAGACAGACATATGGGACTAAGATAATTGTAATGATGATGATGGGAAAGAGGAGGAGGAGGAGGAGGAGGAGGAAGAGGAAGGAAGGTTAGGAATGGGTGATGGAGCTTGATGTGTCATGATCTAAGGGAAAGGTGTGGCGGGTGAGAAATTATAGACAGATGGGTAGGAGAGGAGAAAAGTGGGGGAAGGAGACAGATCAAGGGGAAGGAGAGGGGAGCGATGCGGGGGAGTCTGTGGCACTGTGTATAAGTTGGTGTTTGTCTTGAAATAGATGGTTATGTTTTGAGATTCTTGGCTCCGTTTGTGGGACATCAGGTTTTTGTGCTTATTTTGCCTACTCGAGACACCACCACCACCACACCACCACTACTACTACTACTACTTCTACTACAATAACTATTACTACTGCTACACATAACATAACCAATCACCACTACAATCACATTCTTTAGCTAACGTACTGTCTCTTCCTTTCCACAGGTCGTCGCCGTAAGTGGTTCTCCATGGAAGAAGGTCTTGCGCAGCTAACTCGTAACCGGCCCCTGCAGAGCGACTACCTCAAGTGCCTGAAGCTAACCTGACCTCCATCCAAGCCTGACGGTGCACAGGTGGGAGGACGAGAAGGGAGTGAGGGAGATAGGAAGGAGGAGTGTGTGTAACGAGGCACGACCTGGGAATGACCTGCTCCTCTCAGTCGCTTGAGGGTTGTCCAGTGGATGAAGAGATAAAGGAAGACATGTCCTTTGGCTGTTATCAAAGGTCACCTCCTACTCCTCCTCTTCCTCCTCCTCTTCGTCATTTTCCTGATCCTGCTCTTCGCCTTCATCGTTTTCATTATTCTTTATCCTTCTCCTTCGTCTTCTTCGTGAGGGTCCAGTGGTGTGGATGGTGTTGGTGGTGATAGTGGTGATGCTGGTGACTAACTAACATTGTGGCAGCTAAATGAAGGGTTAGAGTGTAGATAATGGACACTCACTTCTTCCTCTGAGACCATAAAATAAAACAGTTTACGTGTGAGTTATAAAAAGATGAAAACGTATTAAGTGTGACTTCTCCGAGGAAACAGTTCTCAAAAGATGAACTTGAAAGAAGATACAAACTGTGAATTCTCTGTGGAGAGTTCGTTCATAAAACTGTCACATGCTCCAAAGTGCACGTCAGAGCAACACCCGAACTCAGTGATACAGAAAACGTGGATGTGACGCACGAGAGCATTATTCATCCATCAGTGAGCGAGGCGGCGAGGCTGGTGGCTAAGGGCGATGCAGGAGACCACCTACGCCCCGCCCTCACCCCACACACCCATACACGCCGAGTTAGCACATCAATGCAGAATAGGATTAGCTTGTTTACACAGTATCTTTAGACCATGACAGATCCTACTCACAGGGGACCATCACACACGCCCATGTATGCTTCCTAAACTGTAATCCCTTCCTGATCGGGATTCTGTGCCTTATTAGTATAGCGTGTTGATGCCCTAAATGCCGTGTGTCTTGCTGTGGTGGGGTCCCTCGTGGGTAGGACTCGTCTAAGAGCCCCTGGGTGTGTGCAGGACGCCAGGCTGTTGCAGCTTGGGGTCTCCATGCGCCGCCCTGGCTCATAGTACAAACAGGAGGAACACGTCAACTCCTTGAGTGGCGGCGGATAGATGGTCCTCCCTGCTCGCCTCTCCTCAGCCCTGACGCCACCTCCACGCCCCTCAAAGGCAAACCATCACAACACAATTCATGGAAGAATAATAAGATAAATAATAAGATAATAATGTCGTTCCCGACCTGATGGTTCTCCGGCAGGATGAAGCATGACAATCAAACTCGGATGTCAGCTCAAACATCAACAACAACAGTAGTTCCCTGGGAGCCGCTGTTTGCTTGATGCTGTGTTGTGATGACGTTGGGCGTTGGAGAGAAGTGGGATAAGTGACAGCGGGGTACAAGCATGCCTCCGTAACTTAGGGCTTTGACTAGATACCAGGATATACACACTAGAGTTAGCAAAACCCTGACTCATGTTTATTCATATATATACGTATATATTTTTTGTACTTGATGTTACCGTTTTATAGTGTAACACATATTAAATGATATACCTACGTAGCAATTTGTCTATATTCGTAATGCTGCTATAGAAAGTAAAGGTTATAGAAGGAATGTGTCAAATGTGTCATGTCTCTGTCTGATGTATGTCCTGTACCATCACAACAACAACAACAACAACAACAACAACAACAACAACAACACTACTACACCCATCCAACCCTCTGCCCACCACTCCCTCCCTCTGTCATCCCTCCATCCCTCACCCCCCTCCTCCTCCATCCACTCACTACTCAGCCCCTCAGTTTCTTCCCTTCTCCTTTCTCCCTTCTCCAGCCCATACATTCATCTTCTCCCCCCACCCATCACCGTCTCTTTCCCTCCCTCCTCTTCCTCCTTCACTCTCCCCTCCCCTCCCCTCTACGTCTCCTACCCTCTCCACGTAGACTGAAATAAGCTTTGAAATTCTAATGCCTTAAAAATAAAAAGAGAAAAAAAAGCTAAACAAGAACAACAGAATAACAATCAACAACCACGTGAATTATCTTGCAATATTCAGGTGGTGTGTGTGTGTGTGTGTGTGTGTGTGTGTGTGTGTGTGTGTGTGTGTGTGTGTGTTTGTGTGTTTGTGTGTGTGTGTGTATCTGTATCATCATAAATTCGCCACAAGGAAACACACAACAAGCAACACTTCCACACTGATGATTAGAGAGAGAGAGGGAAGCATGCTATCATAATTATAATAAAGTGAAGGGAATTGCTGTAAGAAGTAAGATAGTACTTATGACTTATATGCCAAATATTTGTATACTTTTGTACGACGGATTCCGTAAAAACAATGTATGAGAAAAGATTGTTGCTTCATCATCCATAAAAAAACATGTTGTCCTTTGTGTGTGTGTGTGAGAGAGAGAGAGAGAGAGAGAGAGAGAGAGAGAGAGAGAGAGAGAGAGAGAGAGAGAGAGAGAGAGAGAGAGAGAGAGAGAGAGAGAGAGAGAGAGACGCCATGTATGTTAAGAAAAAAAATCATTCGTTTTTGTAATAAAGGAATCCAATTTGCTTCTGTCTTTTATTTAACTCCTTTGTCTCTGATACCTTTGTTTGATACGGGAATTAAAATTGTAAAGCAGACTACACATTAAAACAAACACACAAGTAAAATATGATAGATGATGTTGCTAAAAATAATGATGACAATAACAACAATGACAACAAGAACAAGATGATGATAATGCTAACGACAAGGAGGATGAACGAGACGAAGAAGAGACGACAAGAGACAAGGAAAAAGCAGGTAACGTTGATTGATTGATTGTTTTATAAGGAGAGAGATAAGAAGATTGGTAAGGCAGAAGAAGAGAAGAAGGAAAAACGCATACAAGCACACAGGCTCATACATATGTACAAAATCACAAACAGCCACACTGACATTGACCCACTTATATACCTACACAACACCAACAATAAATGTACTCACACACACAACCAACAATACTAAACATATCATACCAACACAGACACATACAGACACATACTTTCCACACACCATACGCGACTGGAATAGGCTTCTCCAACACATTTTAGACTTCAAAACAATACTCATTCACCAAACATTTATTATTACTACTACTACTATTATTATTACTACTACTACTACTCTACTACTACTACTACTACTTCTACATATGTACTGTCATTGAACCCTCATTCGTTCTCGACGGGCATGATTACCACGCATCTAAACTAGTCCGTTGCCCGCTCTCAATCATAACGAGGACTGAACTACATCTCCTCCACCTTCAACTACCCCCTTACCCACCCACCACCTGGTCCTCTAGTTGCCTATCCATTCATTTCACTGCCTGGCGGGTTTGTTCTACCTCCGCCACCACACCGTCACCATCCTGGCCACCAAACGCACCACCTGCGACGCCACTCATCTGACAAAACAAGCAAACACCTTAAACAGGACACGAATAAATGGCATAATGAATAAAATGAATGAAAATATATGGAAATGGTACGTTGCCACACATTAGGATGTATATATTTTTCCTTACTGTAGTTTTGCCGCCTGTCATCCCTTCAGTAAACAGTCAAATGATGGCTCAAGGGATATAAAGTTAATTTTTTTTTTTATTTTTAAACACATTTAATGAATAACAAGAACAAGGAAGAAAAGTAAACCAAATTAGCTGCCCCCCCCCCCCGGACACACTCGTTAGGTGGTTACTGACTGTCAGGTTGGCGCGCGTGAAAGTGAGGGAAACAAGCCCATTCATTCTCATTATTATTGATCAATTTACTATAAATAGATTCATGTTTTCCATAATCCTGAATGCTTTGCGCTGATAAATGGAGGTGACGGACAGGGAGGGAAGTCATTGAGTATAAAAACGGAGACGTCGGTCAGGCTGGCCAACCACACGCCGCTATCAGGGTTTCATCACGGCGTCAGTAACAATCCGTCCGCCGACACGTGTGTGCGTCGAAAACTCGATGGACAGTGTAGTGCTTTCATACTTTTTATTTTTGATAATCTTGTTTCCTTGGGTGCTATACACAAGCACGTGTATTATTCCCAGGGAGCAGCAGCGGCCTAGAGCAGTCTTGAGGCGGCATAAAGGTAAGATGTTAAGGCGCATTGTCGAGTGGTAAGGTTGCATCACCCCTCCCTCAGTCATGTGAATACCGTGCCTCACTCTGCCCACATCCTAAGAAACCTGGAGAATATAAAGCTTTTCTTATAAGCAGTGCTTACAGGTACAGCAGCCATACGAATAAGGAATGACAACTGGATACGGCTGCCTTATCTGTAACCACTTTTAGGCACAGCTTACAGGTACGGCAGCCGTATCCTCATAGTGCTCGGTTATAGATACGGCACGTGCCTAACTTTTGGGTAACAAAATATAAAAAGCTTAGGTATTATTTTACATCTTTACCAGAATGCTCTAGAGATTTGTGGATTATATTTTTACGTTATCTGGTGCATTCTGAGAAGGTTTTCTTGATTACATTTCCGTCGCAAATTCCTAGTTTCTGAGATATTCAATGTTTTCTATGAGACTTTCTCTTCGGGAATAAGGTGGTTTAGTTTGGTTTGAACAAGATTGTCATTTGTCAATGTAGGTTAAGGTTTGGTTAGGTTAGGTCATGTTGTTGCGTTAATTTAGAAGCTATCAAATGTTTTCTATGACTAAAAGTCGGTGGTTGGACGAGGTGCAGCCGTCATCTTTTTTCGTAGCCTTGTTATGAAGAATTACCTTATCAATTTAATGAATATAAAATAGATAATCATAAAAACAGGAATGAGTTTACGTAGGATGATATGACAGTCTTCCCTTCCCTTCGCCTACCTCGTCCGTCACCTCGTTGGCAGCATTCCCCTCTTTCTCCCCCTCCTCCTCTTCCTCTTCCCCCTTCTCTTCCTCCTCCCCCTTCTCTTCCTCCTCTTTCTCCTCTTCCTCTTCCTCTTTCTGCGCCGTAAGACCTACTTATTGGTGCTCCTGACAGCCACTACCTTGACGGCGTTATCGTTGACATTTATAACATCAGAAAGGAGCGGGAAGATTCACAATTACGATAATTGGTTTGAGTCTCAGGTGAAGCAGGGATTGCAAAGGTGGTGAAGCATGTGCAGGTGTTCGTCTTGAAAGTGTTGAACAATTGAAGGATGATTACGACTTCCTAATGGCTTGCCATAATCATTGTCTCGTCATTGTTCATAGTTACAAAGGATCGATGGGAGGAAGTCACACCCATACACATTGTTGAGTAAAGGAATCAAGGCTTCCACTGGTATGTCACGGAAAATTAGTAGCTTGTAAAGTGTTTTTTACTTGCAAATATTAAATGTGCAAGCTTTGGAGTACATATATTTCACTTTATTGTCCTTTATTAATGCAAGTGTTGGAAGTGGAGAGTTTACTAAACGGATTAAAATGACCGTCTTGGCATAAGTTGGATCGTTTCGCAGTAGATCGTCCTGCTTTTCGGTCTGGTGGAAATACCTCCTTGAAGAAGGACGGTGAGGAGTTTGTTTTTACTTTTCGGTCAGGTGTTTTTTTGTTTGTTTTCGAAAGATAATAGTTGGTACACCCATCCCTAGCAGAGAGGGCGAGGGTATAAATAGGACGAATATGGAATGGGTAATGGCTGTAGGTTGGTAAATCCTGTAACGTTACTCAATAAAAAGAGTTCACTGTTAATTCTCCCGCGTGCTTCCTTTTCGGATTATTTGTAACGAGTGAGAGGCCGACACCCTGACGGAGAGAAATTGCCAAATGTGGGGGCAGATGATAATAATAATAATGATAATAATAATAATAATAATAATAGCAATAATAATAATAATAATAATACAAAGCTAAGCGTGAAAATATGGCATTATTATAGCGGTGAGTTGATGTTTTCTGCTCCAAATAAATTATTCTTATTTTTTAATATTTTCTCTCGTGGTAGCATATAATTATGACTATAGTATGGCGGAAAAAAATGCGCTTTTCACTCCCTATCCACATCTCTTCAACATTACTAAGATGCCGGGTAAAGCTATTTAGTTTAATAGGAGAACTTTAGAAACTGTGACTAATTAACTCTATAAGGCATGACACCTTTAACGCATAATTTCCATCACCACTTGTGCTACATCAAGATACACGTGAAGCCACTGTTTATTTGGAGGCAGGCGTGCCGTCACACTTCGTCTTCAGGGTTGTGGGTACTGACAATCGTAAGGAAGTGCTACAAGGCGACAGACTGCGTGGGACTCGTGTCATATCGGTTCTGGCACCTGCGAAGCTGACGTCATGGAGAGGGTGTGAGGTGCGGTGCTTGGTGAGGTGTGTGGTGGGGGTGGGGGTGGTGCTTGGTGGGATGTGCATGGACTGGTTTGTAATTGACCTGTTCTTTATATTCCCTCATACAGCTTTGACCTCCCTTGTCCCTGTGATCTTAAGATGATCAGAGTTGTATTTACTAAACTAAAAATTGAAGCCCAACGTGGGGCTCGAACCCACGACCCCGAGATTAAGAGTCTCGTGCTCTACCGACTGAGCTAGCCGGGCTTATATGTGTGGGATTGAAAGAGAAGGTAAAAGAGAGAGAGAGAGAGAGAGAGAGAGAGAGAGAGAGAGAGAGAGAGAGAGAGAGAGAGAGAGAGAGAGAGAGAGAGAGAGATTGTGTACTTTATTTCCTGTCAGCTTCCCTCTTCGCCGCTAGTGGGCACTCGCTTAAAATTATATAAAAGAAAAGGGAGCTAATGTTCCCTTCCAACTGTTCCTTAGAGGTGGGCGGGGAGGAGCCTTGCTTTAATCCATCCTTGATCTCCCTCATGTAGTTTGGTAGTAGTAATAGCAGTATGCAGTTTAGCAGATACCCTCTTTATTAACCAACTGGTATGGTATCTGTTTTTCCTTTGTAATTCTATGTAATTAATCTTTTAAAATTCTATAAGTATTTTGATTTATTTGTTCAGTTGATTTTTCCTGGAAGCGGCGTTTCTCTACATAGCATGTCATGCCTTGGTATTTGTCTTCATTGAAGTTGTTGCTCAACGAAGGCATCAAATTCATAACTCTGCGGAGATTTACCACTAATGTCACCGTTCACATTTGCATATTCAAAAAATATTCGAACATAATTTTAATAGTTTATTTGTTTACAGTGTTAACCTTGTACTTTTCTACCTGAATTTTCTTTGGTTATTTAGCTTCATGGATTTGCCTTGTGTCGATATACCTTCAACATGTGGTACCGCTAGTGTGAAGCGAGCATAAGAGTAGCATTACATTATTGACGAAATGATCAGAGTTGTATTTACGAAACTAAAACGTGAAGCCCAACGTGGGGCTCGAACCCACGACCCCGAGATTAAGAGTCTCGTGCTCTACCGACTGAGCTAGCCGGGCTTATAAAATAGTGAAGTTAAATTTACATAGATAATAAAAGAAAAAGAGACCAGGAATTGTACATTATTATCTGTTAGTTTTCCTTTCGCCGCTAGGGGAAGTAGTGTGACAGTGTGAGGGGAAGTAGTGTGACTGTGTGAAGGGAAGTAATGTGATCAGCAATATGAGTGTTATGGGAAATAGTGACGATGAAAGTGACCAATAGTGACGGTGAAAGGCGTGTATGGGACAAAGTTGTAGCGTTGTACTAAAAAGGTGGGCGACGCTATTTAAATCTTGAGCTTGAAACAATGTGAAGTGCTTGTGATAAACAACTAGCACCGAGCCTCGCCTCTAGTCACCGTTCACATTTGCATATTCAAAGTGAGATTTTATCACACTGTTGCATAAAGGTTTTCCTGCTTCCTCTGTTCTTTTAGGAGGAACAAAATTCTAAATACAATCCTGTTTTCTAGAGAGAATACAGTGAAATTCGTTTAGCATGATCCAGTTGCGTGGGATATAAGTCTTAAGTTTCACCACACCATTATTCAGATCGTTGTTCTTACTTGTTTTCTCTTGTAATCAATATATCCAAACTAAATATTGAATAGACTTGTTGATATATACCTTCAAGATGTACTACCTGGTGGTCATAAGAATTGCATTACAATACCGACAAGATGATCAGACTTGTATTTATGAGACTAAAACGTGAAGCCCAACGTGGGGCTCGAACCCACGACCCCGAGATTAAGAGTCTCGTGCTCTACCGACTGAGCTAGCCGGGCTTATAAAATTCACAGGAATAAGGAAAATACATAAAATAAAAAAAAATGCGCGACACAGACCAGCAGTTGTACATAATTTTCTGTTAGTTTCCCTTTCGTTGCTAGTGGAAGTAGTGTGACAGTGTAGTAGTAGTAGTAGTAAGTGGCGGTGGTGGTAGAAGTAGTATTAGTAGTAAGTGGCAGTGATGGTGGTGGTGGTAGTAGTAGTAGTAGTAGTAAGTGGCGGTATGGTAGAAGTAGTAGTAGTAATAAGTGGCGGTGGTGGCAGTAGTAGTATTAGTAGTAAGTGGCAGTGATGGTGGTGGTAGTAGTATTAGTAGTAAGTGGCAGTGATGGTGGTGGTAGTAGTAGTATTAGTAGTAAGTGGCAGTGATGGTGGTGGTAGTAGTAGCACTTATTATGAATTTGAAGATTTTTCTATTGCCTATTCAGTAAACATTACTAGCAGACAAGATATAACGCAAGGAGCAGACTTAGGTTCATCAGGATGGCTTAATAACAAAGATTTTTCTTTATATATATTTTACATCCGTCATAGCTGATCCGTAACAATTATACATCGTGAGATAGAAAGCAAAGTGGAGAATGATGGATCACATCAAAAAGTTATCTGCCTCACAGATGACTGCTTTACGTAGGAAACACGGACTCTCGTGGAACCAATAGCGGCGGTGAACCAGCTGAGCAGACTCCACTGACAAACAGTCCTCGCCAGGCTGTGAGCCGACTGATCTGAGAAATATAAATATATGATAGAACATGAAACTGACATGAATAGGATGAAAGGCAACGTAGGTTCAACTACTGACAGCGAAATGCAGCTACAGCAAGTTGTGAGTGCGACTTACTTGCCAATGTAAGACTGTAAGCTGTAAGGCACCGAGCTGCTGTAGTCTTTGGTCCACACGGACGATATTTGGTCTGGGAAGAATGAAACAACATTATCATCATTGTCAGGCATCGTCTTAAAGCTATGAAGTATCATTAACATATATCAAGCACTAACATCTATATGATGATCACTAAGTGGCCTACACAAAAATAAAGCATAAAAACTATCTGCTAATACTTACGGGTTTGAAGGATTTGGAAGATGAAGTTCATCTCTTCCTGGTCCCCAAGGCTCAGTGCCTTAAACTGCAGTGACTGGTGTTCAGCAAGGCTGTGGCAGTAGTCGGCCGCCTGTTGGTGTGTGTACAACTGGCCCGCGTGATGGCACCAGGAGAAGTGGTAGGCTCGGTCACGGAAAGTAGCGTGTTCCTGGTGACGTAAAGAATAGGTATGAGACAGTAGACTGGAAGGGAATGTTCATTGCAAGGTCTTGAGGGGCCAATCACGGCAGTTTCATACTTACCAGTGAAACAATGAAGGGGCCGCACGAGGCTGGCAGTTGGGGACTTGGCAACAAAACTTGCTGCTGCATCGGTGGAACAAGGAACTGGAACAACCGATGTCCCTGAGGACGTTCCTGAGGGGTGACCACAACCTGGACAACACTAAAGGGATTTTTTACCTCCCGAGAGCCCGCCAGAGGCAAAGGGCCGGTTTGCACCACCACCTGCGGCTGCCCGGCCATTACGATCACCTTATCGTCCTGCGCCGTCCTTCCGTAAATGACGCGACTTTGTCCTTCAGCTGTCGCAGCTACCACCAGCAACACTGCTACCACGATGCACCACATGATCTGTGGAACACCATGTAGTCACCTACCATGTAGGACACCATCTGTAATACCTCCTATTTTCAAACAAAAGTGTGATTGAATAGTCCCTTCGAACTAAGTAACTATTGACCATATAGTTCTGCTGGGCTAACAAGAGTGCTACCATTTTCTCCAAATCAAGCTGTCATGAGCCAGGATCGAACTTGCACCGTTTACGTAACGAGCCGAGTACTGCACCACAGAGCCACCCGGCCTCCAAATTGATCTAAAGGAATAGCTATGAGAGGGCTGCAGCCAGGGATTGAACTCCTTACTAGTCCGATCATAATGATCGCCAAGGCCGAAGGGGAGTTTGGTAAACGTTGACTGTCCCGTCACTGCATACCCACTCACTCTATCGGACAACAACGGAAACCTGGCGGTAGTGTTGGCCACAGGAGGAAGGGTCACTCACTGTGTGTTGTGTGGAGTGGATTCACTGGACACTGACCTTGTTTGTATCCCGACACCTTTTCGCGCTCGTGGACAGTTGATTGGCTGACAATGGTGAATGGCCATTGGATGAGCTCTGTTTTATGACTATCAGCTGCTTGGCAGAAAAAAAAATGGTGCTAACTTTTATTAGCTCATTTGGTTTGCGTCTACTTTTTAATTTCTATTTTCATTTACCAGTTCACTTCTTACATTTGCTTCATGCACACCGTCCATACGTAGAAACGAAAATATCTAAATAGCTGAGATCATAGCTTTCGCCACAACTTTCACTTAATAGTGCTACCAGTTTTAGTAATGGATCATTATATTCTGCTCATCAGTGGTGTGGCAGAGGGAGGGCCCTTGGTGATAGCTATGCGCGGTGAGGATCAAGGCAGGTGGAGGCACGTATGGGTAAGGGTTTATCTATCCTACATGCTTCTTGGTGGCGGCTGGAGTGGCGATGTGATTCAGCGGAGACCAAGTAGCATCCTAAGCATCAGTACTTCAACAGTGAGGTTTGCGAAGGAGGTCAGCTTAGTATACTTTAACAGGAAGGGTGAGGAAGGGAGTGGGACGTGTGTGTGTTATGAGGAATCACTGCAGACTGTAAGGAGTTTTTCTGATTTAAGTCATCCATCCACAGAATGTACGCTGCTGCCCCGCCATTCTCCCCTTCCTCAAGTCACGCCCGAGGACACTTAACAAGCCGGTGATGGGTGAGTACAGTTTTGATTTTCTCTGTGTACACGATGACTCTACTTAGTGTGTAATGCTTGTGTACTTGTAATGGTGAACCTCTCATTATAGGAATAGTGTTTAGAGACCAATTTTGTCTCCTATTGAGGTATATGAAGTTCCAGGAATATGTTGTTATTTTACATCAACATATTGTAAATATTTGGTTGTCAGTCATTTCTGAGTTTGACTACTACTACATGCGTATTTCAAAACTCGCTCGCTATAATCTGGTCAATATTTCCCTCATCCCTCCAGATATTACCGCAGTGTGTTTGGAAACCTGCAACGTTATAATAGGTATGAATAGGTGATAGTTATCCTGAACGGTGATTCTGGATACGGTTTTTGGAAGTGAGGTGAGGCCGAAAGACACGCCAAGGCTGTACGACTCATTAATATTAAGGGGATGCAGGGAAGATTTCTGGTCATTGGTGAGTCTTGTCTTGACACACACAACATACACACACATTAATGGCTGACGATCATGAGTCCATCACGTGATCTATAAGAACATGGAGGGAAACACACACACACACACACACACACACACACACACACACACACACACACACACACACACACACACATTAATGGCTGACGATCATCAGCTATAACTACAATGATCAGACCAAAACTGGAATATGCAGAAGTAATATGGTCCCCGCACAAGAAAAAGCATGTGTTGAAATTAGAAAGAAGAATACAGAGAATTGCAACTAAGATGGTGCCAGAATTGGAAGACCTACCATATGAGGAAAGATTAAAAGAAATGCACTTAACAACATTGAAAGAAAGAAGAGAAAGAGGTGATTTAATCACAATATGTAAATTGATGAGCAACCTGGAGGAAACAGATAGAAAAGACCTACTATTGAGAAGAAAAGGAGAGGCTAAAAATTTGAGGGGACACAAGAAAATACTGCATAAAAGAATTTACTTGAAAGATACAAAAAAGTACAGTTTTCCCCGAAGAAGTATAGATACTTGGAATGGACTGAAGGAAGAGGTGATAATGGCAAAGAATGTACATCAACTGAAGGAAAAACTAGACAAATGTAGATACGGAGACAGGACCACACGAGTGTAGCTCAGGCCCTGTATACTACAACTAGGTAAATACACACACACACACACACACACACACACACACACACACACACACACACACACACACACACACACACACACACACACACACACACACACACACACACACACACACACACACACACACACACACATATTAATGGCTAACGATCATCAGTCCATCACGTGATCTATAAGACCATAAATAAAAAACACATACACACACACACACACACACACACACACACACACACATTAATGGCTGACGATCATCAGTCCATCACGTGATCTATAAGACCATAAATAAAAACACACACACACACACACATACACACATACACACACACACACACACACACACACACACACACACACACACACACACACACACACACATAGTAATACCTGGTGATCATGAGTCCAGCACATGATCTTTAAGACCGTTGGTGAAAACACAGGGACACACACACACACACACACACACAAACACAGGTGGTTCCAAGTGGTTGCTGTTGTTCACTAGTCAGTGTCCTTTTGGATTAATGGGATTCCTTATTGTTTGAATGATGGTTTCTTTTCTGGTTAGTTTTGATCTGTTAGTCGTTTATCTACTTTCCTCTCCTCTTGCAGAAAAAAAGTTACGCTAGGTTGGATTCCGTTGGATTGAAAAATAAATGATAAGGTAACGACATAACAATTACAACAAAACCTACCAAAAAATATAAAATTACAAGAATGAGACAGGATCAGTATAATTCTGTATATTTGCTAAGCTTTTCACCTTAGAAGGAAGTATTGTTATTCTAATGATAAATTTGTGTCAAACATCAATTTACATCGTGTAGTTTAATGCTTTTAGTTTAGTTTACAATAGTACATAATCGTTTTTTTTTAATTGTCTCTGATCGAAAACATATGTGGTAGACTCTGAAAATATGACGCAACAGTAAAGCCAGTTAGTTCTTGCAGAAAGGAGCCAGTGCCAGACATCAAAAGTCATATGGCGCACGCAACAGTAAAGTCTTATGCTTATACCTTAAGTATTATATTTATAGGCAACTTTATTACATACTTTCTGAGTGACAATCTGAGTGGTCCTTTTTCATACTTTTTACAGCCTTTTGGCCAGTCTTGTATAGTTGTATAATGTATAACATCAATTATATATTGTATAGCATGTATAACGTATAGCATAGTTGTATATTGTATAACATGTGTATAATTTATAATGTAGTTGTATATTGTATATCAAATTTTCACTGTCATGTAGGTCAATGCTTTTAGTGGAGTCTACAACCATATATAATCGTTTTCTTTCCGTCTTGGAGCGAAAACCAGAAAGGTGAACTATGAAAATATAGCGAGACAGTCGAGGTCTATGATTTGACGTTAATAAGCAGTGTTCTTGTAGTTTTTTTTTTCTACATACTTTCTGAGAGTAACAATTTGAACGGTCCATTTTTCATACTTATTTTTAATTATATTTTTTATTTTTTATTTTTTTGTAGCCCGTGGCCAGACTCTTTTATGTATATTGCATATACGGTGATGTACTTATTTGGTTCTTGCCAGGTAAATGATATACTCTTTTTTCGCGAACCACCTTGTCCTACAGCAGGTCACTAGCCAGCCTGCGCCAAACCTAACTACCTAACAGCTGTAACACACACTAGAATCGTTAAATTATAGTGCATTCGCTTGTACGTACCTTATCAGTAATCACACATTGAATGCTCAACAGCTGAACGAGGCACGAACTAGCCTTGCCGAGGAGATTGTTGATTCAGTAGTTGGTGTTTGTGTAGTGTAAAAGGTGATGTGGGCAGCTGCTTTCCGGGTGATGCACGAATTTGTTTTGTTTTATCTGCAACGTGTATGTGTTAGAGGGGGAGGGGTGAGTGGGTGAATGAGTGAGTTAGTTAGTTAATGAATCCGTCACACTATACATCAGCGAGTAGACAGTTTGAACAGAGGAGTTGAGCAATGAATGAGTATACAAGGCAAGGTTCCGTCGACATGATAACAGAACAGTTCCAATGAAATAGTAATAGTTTATCAGTCTCAGAAAACGGTTAATATCAATATGAGTCGGCAGCATTTTAAATCTTCTACTTCATTCTCACATTTTTACTTACTGATTAAAAACTAGGATATATATTGATGATTATCCTCCTCCTCCTCCTCCTCCTCCTCCTCCTCCTCCTCCTCCTCCTCCTCGTCATCATGGTTCATATCTTTACTTATAATGACTACTCAGGTTTGACAATGTTATATGAAAAAAAGATAAAAGAATCCACAAGACGCCAATCTCTACTAAGAAGACAGATAATCATTGGAAAGTAACCTCATCACGACTCTACTCAATGGTCTTAATTAGTTTCATGCCAGGTGATGAGGTCCACATTTTTCTTCTTATTTCATCGATAATAAGAGGGAAACTGCTTCCTTTCTATCTTCCTTCCTTTCTCTCTCTCTCTCTCTCTCTCTCTCTCTCTCTCTCTCTCTCTCTCTCTCTCTCTCTCTCTCTCTCTCTCTCTCTCTCTCTCTCTCTCTCTCTACCGCTTCACCATTTTATCTTTCCAGTCGTCTTGGTTGTCAGTACCACATTATCTTACCTTCTGCTCAAATTAACGTGAGGAAAAAAAAGAAGTGTACTATATTACTTAGAATGTCCTTATCTGGTACAAAATAGTATGTGTTCGTGTTGGCTCACATAAAAAAAGTAAAAAGGTAAATGACAATCAAATAATTTTCCAAGGTGTTTTTATTAATTAATGGACTCGATCAACTGTTCAACGGGCGAAGCAGAACAACAGCTCATCAACGAATACACTTGGGCCAGCAGTGCACCGAGACGCAGCAGCGGGGGTGACGCAAGCTGGCTGACAAACGTGTGTGGCGTGTATGTGCTGCACCTTAACACTAACCTTAAACTTAACTCCGTAACAAGTGAACACCTTAAAGAGTAACACTAACACACTGGAACACAGACACAGCCGCTCATGGACGAGAACAAACCAGACACATACTCTTGTAGGAGAGGGAGAGAGTTTGTTTTGCTTTCTGCCGTATTTTCGCCTCGTCCCGCACCATATCTAGGTCTCACTGAGGGAGGAAGGGATGGAGGGAGGGTTGCTGTGATCCGTGCTTTGTAGTTGGATGAGTTAAGAGGGTGAGGCATGGCAGCCTGGGTAGGGACGGGTCAGGGGATGAGGGTAATAACACATTACTGGATTCCCTGACTTGAGGGGTTAAATGTGTTCTGTTATTTGGACGGGACAGAATACAAAAGTTCGGAGTCCACTGTTGCTGTTGTGTGTGAGGCTGTGTGGGACGTATTTTGTGATCATGACGAAGTATCGGTGGATCGACTTATGCGATCACAATACTCCACGTATGAAATATGGCACACCGTAGAATACCCGGGACAAGTAATGATAATGAATCCTAGTGCACTCACACTGTGCAATGAAGCATCGAAGAATATCCACACCTCACACAGGAAACCATAACATATCCAAGTCGCAGAACGAAACACGTGCAACCCCACCCAACGATGCCTTCCTACTGGCCATGCCGGAACAACCAGTGCTGAAGAAGCAGTGTTTTCACGCACTTCGACTTAGATGGGCCTCGTTGATAAGAACACCATCAACCATTACACGAAATTCCCTTCGATGGGGAATAGAAAAAATAATTGCCTGTATTGCCGGTGCCAAATATGTGAAATGACAGACTAATACATGGTGATGAAACATTACAAAGAGCTATTCCTTCATTATATGCAGGTGACAGTAACACAAAAGTAAAAGGAATCAAACTTAAGGGAGAGACAGACTTGTTAGTGCTGATGTTTCGACCAGTCCGCATGAGCTGCCCACCAAGCGGTGCCATCTTCGGAGAGGCAATGACGGAGCGATTCGCAAACTTGGTGTGAGTTATTCTCACATTATGTTAGCTTAGCACCACACTCAAGTCACCCGTTGTCCTGGTGTATAATGTCTGACTAGGTCAAGAGAAATACTGTGGGCAGCACGAACCGTGACGTAGAATGTGTCCACTTCAACACACGCTGCGACGCTGGTGATATATAAAGACTGACGAAGAAAAGAATGTTTAATCACAATCGTCTAGTAGTGTTCGCTCTTTTTTTTATCAACATGACACCATGATGACAACGCAACGCTAGGGAAAGAAGTCACTAACACAATCAGTGGAAAGTTTGATGGATAACAATTAAGATGAGGACGCGAAAAAGGGATAACGTTTGCGAAAAAAATCCGTAGGAATAAGTGTAACTGAATTAAGTTTAGGAAGAAAGACTCATGTTGAGTGTCTAAGGTTGGAAAGTTTGATTTAAATACTCCCAGGAGACTGCCTTGCTTGGTTTGCCCTTCGCCTCACCTGGAGGCAAGGCAGGTGAGCGGGGCAGCACTTATCAGTTAGTTGATCAAGAACATGATGGACTCGTAATACGCATGACGTCAGAACACAAAACAGCAATGACTATATATAATGTTGAGCATAACGATACATTTCTTAAGTGTAACATCAAAAAGAAGAAAAAAGAAATAAAAACTTAAACAAAAATATAACACTATTGTCTTATAGGCAAACACTTGCACTACACCGTTTTCTGAGGATTGTTTATTTGTATTAATGTAACACTCCACTCCAGTATTACTGTCATTGTGTGTGTGTGTGTGTGTGTGTGTGTGTGTGTATCGACATTCATTAAGAGTCCATTCACCGTAAACGTCAAGAGTAAACCAAATTAGAAGGACAATGGGTTCTTAGCCGCCGTGTCCGTCGCCTATTAAGATGGTGGAGGTGAGTCCTTGGCGCCGTGCACCTCCGCCACCTCCACCTCCTTCCCTTCCGGCAGTTCGCCGTCCTCTCCCTGCGCTGAGGCGGCCATCCTCAACTGGATGCTTTGTTTCACTTTCTCCGTGGCTGCCCGGAACGTGTCCGTCATTTTCTCCTGTTGCAGAGAACGTATGCGTAAATTATTATTATTATTATTATTATTATTATTATTATGTATATGCACACACACACACACGCACAAACACACGCACACAAACGCGCGCGCGGACACACACACACACACACACACACACACACACACACACACACACCACACACACACACACACACACACACACACACACACACACACACACACACACACACACACACACACACACACACACACACACACACACTATTTACAGAGAGAGAGAGAGAGAGAGAGAGAGAGAGAGAGAGAGAGAGAGAGAGAGAGAGAGAGAGAGAGAGAGAGAGAGAGAGAGAGAGAGAGAGAGAGAGAGAGAGAGAGAGAAACTAGCAAGGCACTTTCAGTAATATAATTTCATTGTATATCATATATATATGATAAACTAAACTTTTTCGAGGGCAAAGTTAGAATCTTTTTTGCTTGCATAAAGTGACACGTAACTTGGGGATCATGACTTGACCAGTTCGCACCATTCACCTGTACACATTGTGATAAGATATACATGAATGGAAAGTAAAGATCAGGGTGGCCTTCCTCCCTCACTCACCTGGATGATGTTGATGCACATGGCGGTGAGGGCAAGGCCGAACACCAGGTACACAGTGGTCATCATCATGAAGGCGGGGTGCTGCAGGGAGATTATAATACCTTAATTTTAGAAGGAATCTTTGTGTGTGTGTGTGTGTGTGTGTGTGTGTGTGTGTGTGTGTGTGTGTGTGTGTGTGTGTGTGTGTGTGTGTGTGTGTTTCAATACGGTATGTGTGTCACGCTCCAATAACACTTACGGTTCAGCAAACATGAGAGAGAACATGAGTGATACTAAACAAACACACACACACACACACATACACACACACACACACACACACACACACACACACACACACACACACACACACACACACACACACACACACACACACACACACACACACACACACACACACACACACACATATACACATGCAATAATGATAAGGATGATGATAGTAATGAAAAATATAATAGGTAATATCAACAATCACAACAATAACAACAACAACAACAATAATATCAACCAAAAAAAGCAACAGCACCAATACAATCCACCCTTGCTTCCCTAACACTCACTTCGGGTACGTAGTCACCGAAGCCAATGGTCGTCATGGAGATGAAGATGAAGTAAAAGGCTTCGAAGTAACTCCAATCCTCCCACCTGAGAGAGAGAGATAGATAAAGAGAGAGAGAGAGAGAGAGAGAGAGAGAGAGAGAGAGAGAGAGAGAGAGAGAGAGAGAGAGAGAGAGAGAGAGAGAGAGAGAGAGAGAGAGAGAGAGAGAGAGAGAGAGAGAGAGAGAGAGAGAGAGAGAGATTATTATACAAATTACTCCTTTTTCCCATTATTCGTTCACAGCAACGTGATAACACCGTAAAATTGCTCCGCTCTACCAACAATGTAACTGGGTATTAACATAATATTCTGGGAAAGCTGTAAAGAAGATTAAGGCAATTAATCTCCTCTGACTAAACAATTTGTCCTTCACCCATTCTGGATTAAGAAACAAAACAAAATAATAAAAGTTTAAACGTGAAATCGGTAGCTGTACGTTGGGGGATTAAAAACAAACATTTTATTTTTATTCAGGGATGTATGTGAAAGCACGTAATATACCTTCATAACTTGAGGGAGATGGATCAGCGTCAAGGAAAGTGAAGTGTGATTCGTTTATGTTGGTCACGTGTACTACATGGAAACAGATAAAGGGATGCAGGACAAACCTGACAGAGGCGTCTTATGCAACACTCCATGAAGGGATCAGGAGAAAGGGGATAACAAAACACGCATACCACCAATAACACACCTGACTGAACCTTCATTGTGTCATCTCATAAGCTACATCAACCTTTGTGTCTCATAGCTCTCCGTCTGTCATTTCTGGGAGAAGCTTACTTATTTTCTTCGTATATTGTGTTTATGTAACTAAGAAAAAGGAATATAGACTCACTACTATTTCTTATGTAGCGCGAATGGTAATACAACTAACTATACATTTCCCGCCTTAAAGCTTTTCTGCATTATTTTCATGGCAACACCTGTGCTTGTGTTGCGCAACCACCCATCTACCCAGTCAGTCTGTCAGTTAGTCAATCAGTCAAACTCAGCCAGCCACCCAGTCATTCATACAGCCACGCAGTCAGTCAGTCAGTCAGTCAGCCAGTCAATCACCCATACAATCACTACGTACATAGTATAGATGACGCAGCCGATCATGATGTAGACGAGCAGGATCAGCAACGCCAGACTAATGGGCAGATTGAAGTTGTCGTCTATCAGGACTGCATAGTCCTCGGTCTCAGGCGTCTCCACGGGCGTCTCCTTTCGTCTGCATATGGTAGTCTTGCACCAAAGGCCCATCCGCCGCCACCCCTCCTGTTGGGGAAGCCGTGTGAAGGATGGAGGAACTAGGGAATAGTGCGTGGAAGGTGGTTAAGTAAGCAAGAACCTTCCATATAGCCTTGGAGTGATATTTTAGGTATATATTTGTTTGTATAGATAGTTTGACGCGTGTTTGATATAAATGAAAACGTTATATATGTTTTTGAATTTTTTGCGGGTAATTTGTATAGTTATATGTATGGGTAAGTTTGGCATTAGATGTGTGTATACTTTGGTTACAAAATTTTTAAGATAGATTTGCACCTTAGTAATTTCATGGGAGTAAAGGTTAGTCAAGATGGCTTGGCATAAAACCTTCATGTGTAGTTCCAGCTCAGAAATTCCTATTGAGCGTGTATTTCCAAGCCGAGAATTTCATGACCAACACATTTTTATCGGCTATGGAGTTCATGGAGTGTGTTTTCTCATAACATAAAAATTTTACGGACAAACTATTTTCCAGACACAGAATTTCGAGGGTTCTGTATTATCTTTTATAGTAGTGATATAAAGTTCACTGGCTGCTTTGTGCCTCGTGGTGGTGGACGCAGGACTATGAGAGTGTCATGATGATGATGATGATGATGATGATGATGATGATGATGATGATGATTATATCTACTAATATATCCTTTATGCAACACACCATTGATGATAAAAGGTGGTAGATAAAATATTACAATTTGAAACTATGAAAGCGATTGTTAAAATTCTAAGCTGTAATTACAAAAATATAACATTAAAGAGTATATTCTTACAATCTAAGAAGGAGACATGTTTTGATGTGGCTCTCTTTTTACTGAAGCATAAAGGTTGGTGAAGTGACAGCAGAGTTGTCAAATATCACGGTGTATTTAGCGGTGAGGGGGAAGGATGAGGAGCGTAAAAGATAAAAGGGAAAGAAGAAAGAAAGATAAATGACCGTGTGAACCCTAAAATGTGCATGTCATACTTAATTACATACACAGTCACTGGCTCATAATACTCCAGCGACACACGACAAAAAAAACAACCATTCAACGAAAATCAAAGAAAATACAGAAAACAGTATTACTCATGACTCAGAATCGTGTAAAGATAAATGAAGCACACCAACTCTTTTCCCCGCCGTCACAACTCCATGACAAAGGATCCTCTCACCCGCAACAGTGCCAGGCGTTACGTTTTCACACCCCACGCTGACTGTTTGTTGTATTCTCTGGTTTCTGTTTTACGTAACACAAGTAAACATACGCAAAACACGAATATATAGCGTCTCAATTGCGTTTGAATTGTGGTAGTGCGAAGGAATTAAAGATAAGGTGTGGTGTGAGAATAATAATAATAAGAATAAAAAGAAGAAATATTAAAGTACATTAGTAAACTGCAGAAGACCATCCAGTTACACATTATGTCGCTTGTTCACGAGCATCATTTGTCATCCTCGCCCATAAATCTGTCTAACATGTTCTTAAAGGTTGCTGTCGTATTGGTTATTGGTGTACAAGACTGCTAAGTATAAGTAGGTTCTGTTCATCCAATACTCTATACTCATGTGAACCAGCTTCTGCCCATCTCTTTCTTTCATCTAAATGGATATAAATTGAACCCATTACTAAGAGTTCTAATCCTCTTATATACTGGAAAAACTTTACCTTTATTACCTTTCTTAAATCTCTCTACCTATTTAGAAGAGGCGAGTTACTACACTTCATAAGTCAGGGGGATGAATAACAATATAGAATTGCTAAGGACGTGAGCAAGTATTAATTTTAAGAAACTGTTACCCATAAAAAGTTGGTTTTCTATCATGTTTTCATATGTGTAACTTTCCTCTCTTTGACGATTCTGAAAAGTTGACATTAGGACTCGAGGAAGCTTTTCATCACAACAAAAGAAAGAGATGAAACAATTCTGTCAGGGCGCAAAATATTATCTCAAACTCATACAACAGCAAGAGATGGAGGAGGAGGAAATACCTTTAAGAATTTTTTTTTTGTATACGTGTGTGTGTGTGTGTGTGTGTGTGTGTGTGTGTGTGTGTGTGTGTGTGTGTGTGTGTGTGTGTGTGTGTGTGTGTGTGTGTGTATGTGTTTGTGTGTGTTAATATGGTTTAGATAATGAAGATAGAAGAAGAGAAAAGTAAGACAGTGGGATGAGGTGAAGCCACAGGGTGTCCAAATATGATGGAATAGCAAGGAAGGAATGAAGGAAAGGACAAGGAGAAATTACAGGCAGAAATTAAAGAAAAGAGGAGGAGGAAAAGAAGGAAACTAAGAAGAAAAAAAATAAGAATAAGAAGAAAGGATGAAAGATGAGGAGAGAAAAAAGAAAAACACACGCAGGAGGAGGAGGAGGAGGGGGAGGCAGAAGAATATCAGAAACCCAAAAACGTAAAAATAAACTAAATAAATGAAAAAGATAAAATAATTGAAGTAGGATCGGATATAAGAGGAGGAGGAGGAGCAGAAAGAGGAGGAGGAAGATAAGGGGAAGGAGGAGGAGGAGGGAGCCAATTTGTGTGTCGTATGGGTCGGTAGTCGCCGGGCACACCAAGTCGGGAGTCCCTGTCATTAGAGCGGGGCGGGCCAGGTGGCAGGGTGGCTGGCGACGGGCCGGCTATACTGTTACCATTAGCTAGATGAGCCTGGCACGGAGGCTGCTGGAGGTGGTAGCGGAGGAGGAGGAGGAGGAGGAGGAGGAGGAGGAGGAGAAGAAGGAGAAGGTCTAAGAGGAGGAGTGAGGGAAAGGCATAGGTGGGTGAAGAGAGGGGAGGGATTAGGGAGAGACAAGTAAAAGCAAAAATTCCAGATACACGTATGCTATGCTATGTCTTGCCTCGCTGCTCCATCTCTGGTCTGCAAATGTATAAAAACCAAAGCCTCGTAGATATTTTGAGGCCTTATGGAGGTATCTCATGATATAACAAAATAATCGACTTTCAGTACAGAATAAGTGAAATACGGGTTCTAGATCCGTAGACTTTTTCACGTTTCATTTTCAATGTGTGTGTGTGTGTGTGTGTGTGTGTGGTGGTTATTTTATTTGTCTCCTTGTAGCATATTTAAAGATACTGTGGATGTTCTTATTAGTTTATTCCGTTTATATATAATGTTTCATTCTTGCACGTGGTCTGGGATCTGGTATGATAGAAACTTGTCTTTTTTTATAATAGTTTGAGATTGGTGTTATTATTATATTATTATTATTATTATTATTATTATTATTACTATTATCATTATCACTATTGTTGTTATCATTATCATTATCATTTTGGTGCGATGCTTAGAGTACAACATTTCAACCTCATTATAGTCATTTCTTTATAATTCCAGTTGTTTTGTAAAGTCATAAAGTGAAAACTATTTTCCGGGACACACTTTGAGGCGAGGATTCCTGTACTTTTTTTTCCACGGTGAATTACGCAAAGGAGAAAAAATCTAATTAAAAAGATTCACTCTCTCTCTCTCTCTCTCTCTCTCTCTCTCTCTCTCTCTCTCTCTCTCTCTCTCTCTCTCTCTCTCTCTCTCTCTCTCTCTCTCTCTCTCTCATAATTATGTAACACATCCTGACTGTTTGATGCAGTATATAAAATTTTAGTGTCTTTTTTATACCAGACTGTTGAGAATAAAAAAGTTTGATGTTTTTTGTAAGTCGTATCAAAGTTGACCTTGAAAATATACTAGCATCTAGCTATCTAGAAGTTTATTTGTCTATCTACCCAACTGTCTAGCTATCTAAACATGTGCCACTTAAAGTACTTTTGAGAATAACAACAAGGTAATTGCTGACACTCACACATATACAACAGGTGCGAACTTCCTCTTCCTCTTTCTCTTCTTCTTCCTCTTCCGTCCAATGTCCATTCATCTTCATCTCCTTTCCATTATCATTTTTGTCTTTGTATCGTTTCCCAGACAGAAAAGGCTCACTCTCTCTTACCTTCCTCTTCCCACGACACCCTACCGCCGCCTCCTCCTCCTCGTCCTCCTCCTCCTCTTCTTCCCCCTTCTTCTCTTTCTCTCCTTCATCTCTGTCTTTTTCCATCTCGCTGGAGGAGGACTCGGGAATAGCGAGGGGAGGGGTTGGGGTTGTGGGTGTGTGTGGCTGACGGTAGAGGTGGCGAAGAAACGCAGTCATTGGCGAGGAGGAACCCAAGTTGTTAGTAGAACGAGGCATGAACGAGGCAGAAGGATAATGTTAGTGCACTATTAAAACAGAGACATCTAGGCACCATGCTAAGTAGTTAAGAGATAAACAGAAACACAGAACATTAGTATAGTCTCAATAAGCCGTTAACCTAGATAGCAAGGAATTAGAACAGTGTTAGTGAGGTAGAACACTGGATATGGAGGTGTTATTGAATTTGTAGTTATGAGTTGTGGTAAATAGGGTAATGCGTTGGGCCAGTGTTAGTGTGGCAGTGTTGAGAAGGCTTTGAAGGTGTTTTTTCTGTTTCTGTATAATCGTGTACGTGTGGATGAGAAAAAATTAGATAAGAGGAACTTTAATTGAATATTTAATGAAAGGCTTTGGACATTATTAGTATAAGGATTAAAATTAGTATGATTAGTCTTAGTATATAGTATCTTTCTCGCTTTTTTTTTTGTTCTCTCTCTCTCTTTCTTTCTTACTTTCTTTCTTTAACACACACACAACACACACACACACACACACACACACACACACACACACACACTGGGGAGAAGGGAGAAAGGCAGGCAGGCAGGTTGTGTTAATAGTGTTAGGTGATAATTAAGGCTCTCCTCGCTGACTACCTCATTATGGAGACACACAAGAGGTGACGCCACTCAGCCTCACCTTACCTGCAGCCACGCCAGGTGAACACAGGTGGAAGAGAGAGCCTAGACCTGAACCCTCCTTGAAACCTTCCCCTACTTGCCTCTATACCTGTTTTAAAGTTACCTGTATATACACTCTTTTTGATTTTGTAGGTTGCGTTTTGTGTGTTTTATTTATTTATTTTTTTTATAATCTTATTGTTGGTGTTTTTTTCTTTCTTTTTTACTTGTTTTCTTTCATGATTAATTATTTTTATTCTTTCTTGCTTATCATTTATTTTATTATTATTATTACTTTTTCTTCTCTCTCTCTCTCTCTCTCTCTCTCTCTCTCTCTCTCTCTCTCTCTCTCTCTCTCTCTCTCTCTCTCTCTCTCTCTCTCTCTCTCCCCCCCACCACCTGCTGCTTTGTCAACACACTCTTCACCTTCCCCTCCATACCACTCTTTGCCGACCGACCATACTCACTACAAGGCCCTAGAGAAAGTCAACACACACACACACACACACACACACACACACACACACACACACACACACACACACACACACACACACACACACACAGTAGGGTCAGAGTTGATGTAAGACTTCACTCTATCCTCCAAAACTTTTCAAAATTCATCACAAACCCTCTATAACCTTACCTTACCGTACTTTTTAACCGTAGAAAGAGAGAGAGAGAGAGAGAGAGAGAGAGAGAGAGAGAGAGAGAGAGAGAGAGAGAGAGAGAGAGAGAGAGAGAGAGAGAGAGAGAGAGAGAGAGAGAGAGAGAGAGAGAGAGAGAGATGAAGAAAAAAAAAAAAGTTGGCTCACCTTGATTGACTGTACGGCTCGTGTCTTCCTCACCCTCGTGCACGTTGCTGAGTGGTGCATCCTTTTCACCAAGACGAACAATCCCTTCAGTATCCTGGTGAAGAGTTTACCGAAGTCTGCCATCAGGATAAGGAAGATAGGGATGCCCAGGATGGCGTACACGATGGTGAAGGCTCGACCGGGTGTAGTTTGCGGTAAAATGTGGCCATAACCTGAAGGGAGAGGCAGTGGGTGAGGGAGGGAGGGAAATAGAGCGACAGAGGAAGATGAAAATAGTAAGGTAAAGAAAATTGAAGAGGTCGTCTAGTTTGGATCCTCTTCCCGTACAGCAAATATGTTTTTCCTAGCGTTTTTTCCTATAGTCCCTCCTGGCTATTTATGTAACTTTTCTATAGAGGTCTATGTAAGTGTAGTGTATGGGTCATCATAACTCCTCCTGCTTTTGTTGTTGTTCTTATCTTTCCCTCCTCCTCCTCCTCCTTCTCCTCCTGGTCCTTCTCTGTTCACCACAAGGAGGTATTGTGTTGCCTTCCTTATTGACTCCCTTGTCGTAAGTGTTCCACTAGGCTTATATACAATCCATACAGGAGTACGAAGTAGTACAAAGGAGTACAAAGTAGTACAAAGGAGTATAAAGGAGTACAAAGGAACAACAGACAGCAACAGTTCTACTGGACCTAATGAGACTGTTCGTGTGGCTACACTACTACTATAATATCTACTAGAAAGAGAGACAAAAAAATAAAAATGAAATTAAAAAAAAAGAATTGTTTCATATTTAAATTAAAAAGTTCTTCCAATACATCCCACCAACTTTGTAGTTTATATTGTCTCTACAATATTGAATTTGTTTTATGACATTGGATATTGTGCTTGTTTCAGTCATGTACCCAGTCAGATCAAGTATTTTTCACTTTGTAACTGCCGCCGCTGCAGCTTTATTTATTTTGCTGGATAAAACTTTCCATATTCTATTTATGTGTGGACTTTAAGTATTTATTTTCATCGTATTGATATTTGTTAGCAGTGCTCTAAGTCTACTAGAATAAGCCTTGCGATAATCTGGGACTTTTTATCCAAAATTACGTTCCTTAACTTTTTCGATATTGCCTTTTAGATTAACAATAGAAACGAAGATCGACAAGAACTAGATTCATGTCCAGTTCCTACGTTATTGACCACACTGTTGCTGGCTGCTTGGATGATATCTGGCCAAATGTTTTCTCTTGTTAGGTGTTCTACGTGTAGGTGACGCACACTCTCTTAAAGGTGTGTCGAGGTTATGGCGTGAGTGTGGAGTTGACAGTTCACTTTATTAAATGTTGGTACTACATTGAGGTCTGAAGATTGCGTTGGCGTCTTAGCAACACATTTCTATAATATGATCGTAAAAGTTTTCGTCCGTGTAGTAATACTGATGAAGGTCGATAGATGAAGTCCAGTTAATTTATACGATTAACTATTTACAAAGATGAACAAAACATTAACTCTTGTAGTTGATGTCTTTTGTAACTGAAGAAAACTAATAAATTGAGGAGGAAGAAAAGAGGAGATATGAGATGAGATGAGGTGAGATTAGATTAGATAAGATTATATGAAATGAGAGTCGAGGAGAGGAGAGGAGAGGAGAGAAGATGAAAGTAGGAGGAGGAGGAGGAGGAGGAGGAGGAGGAGGAGGAGGAGGAGGATGAGGAGGAGGAGGAGGAGGAGGAGGAGGAGGAGGAGGAGGAGGAGGAGGAGGAGAGGAGGAGGAGGGAGGAGGAGGAGGAGGAGGATGGGATGAGGATGAGGATGAGATGAGGAGGAGGAGGAGGAGGAGGAGAAGAAAAGAAATTTATTATCGAAAATGGCTTATCCAAAAAACT
>JAPQNM010000044.1:2111111-2121111 GCA_029783475.1 Metacarcinus magister | reverse complement strand
TAAGTCTCCAGGTCCTGTCCTCACTCTCACCCTCTGTATCGAAGTCCACCCTCGCTCCCGGTCCCCTTGCAACCCTAGTCCCTATTTTCAGGCCCCAGTAACCTCAGCTCCAAGGACTAACAATGAATAGGGTTCGAAACAATTTCCTGCGAATCCAATAAACTTTCTCCGAGAACAGGATACTGAAAGTCAATCCGAGTCTTGGTAACGAATCCCCATGAGAGTCGAATCATTTAGCTCGTGTGTGTGTTTGTTTGTTAAGAGTTCAGGTAAATGAGATGTGTTAAGGAATCATGAAAGGTAACACACGCCGAGGAACGCTCTGATTAAGAAACTGTTAAATGGATCAAACGCGGCTCCAACCCGTATGTCATGAAAGTGTAAGATCAAACACGTATGTAGTTGTAAAGGAATGTTTTGGGGAAATTACCAGATGAAACACATTAAGGCAAAACCTGTTTGTTCAGAGTTATCGACACATTATACACGGAGCTGAGAATAATACTTTGATAACGATCAGTAATTATAGGGAAACAGGCAGGGTTGAGAAACTGCGAGAGTAGGAACAGGAAGGAGCGATGATTAAGGAAACATAAGGAAGGATCTAAACTGAACCTCATATATTGTTGGAAAGGAAAACTTGTAGCTCATCATATTCTTGGGTGGCGATGCTAGGAGTTATATTTTTCCTTCACCCTTAGTATAGGAAAACTTGTAGATTATTATATTTTTGGTTGGTAACGATAGAAGTTACAATTTTTCCTTAATCTTCATAACGAGGAAACTTGTAGATCATTATATTCTTGAGTGGCGATGCTATATTTTTCCTTCCTCTTTACTACCTTCCTCTCCTCAACCTCGCGTGTGCCATCTTTTCCCTGTTTTACGTCAGCACCTATTCCTTCCTCCAGTCATCCTCCTCATCCTCATTAACATCCTCATCACCTTTCACATTCCACACAGGTAGTGACAAGCAGCACGTCACACTAAACAGTGCATAACATCGGAACATAACACAACCCACAGCCCACAGTATCAGTAAAAGGAGAACCTACATTTGGCAGCAAGAAACACTTCTACAACCTCACCAAGAGTTTAATGAATAAAGACCAAGTGCTTGTAGAGCCTCCCGCCTACTCCGGCATGACCGTTCTAAGTGACATGGCTTCACGGCGAGGCAGGCAGGGCGCCGGGATCGGGTTTCTCTCTTGGCGTGAATCCTTAGAACACAAGAAAAAGGGTCCCAGCGGGTTGCAGGGCAAGGGACCAAAATTGTGCTATCTTGATGCCGCGCCACCCTCTCCTTCATGGCAAATTACTCTCTTTTAATGAGGCAGCTGCTGTGATAGATTTTGACGTGCTTTATAAATCATTGCAGGAAATCCGTCACTCACGGCGTCCCAGAGCAAGTGGTGCTGCGTGATTTTAGTTTTGAGGTGGAAGTGTTCCCTTGCCATGCCTTAGTGGACGTTGCTCCCTCCACTACTCGCAGGAAAAACCCCTTTGTCTCCCCTCCCTCCCTCCTGCAATTCACCGGAAAAAACACACGAGTATTTGTGGGGCGCCTGGCAGCTTAGGTGATGGCAGGTGGGGCTCGTTAAGTCCCCGGCACAGGACGGACAACCCGCCTGTCTGTTCGCCTGTCTGCCTAGTGACTGTAGTCTTCCGCTTCCTCTCCTCCCCATGCACACCACAGGGGTTGGTACCGCGGTGGGAAGGCAGGAGGGGAGGCGTTGTCAGTACCAACTATCACCCCAAAAATAACATTCCACCACCACCACCACCACTGCAACAACATCATCACGTCATACCACGTCACCTCACCTCCACATTCTCCACCAATTTAACTCTTCACCCTACCACATCCACTTCAACATCACCACCACCATCCACTCCACCAGTTTCACCCTCACCCTGCCTTTATTCCACCTCTTCACTACCACTTCATCACCACCACCACCACTCCATCCCTACACAACAACAACAACAACAACAGCAACAATATCCAGTACCTTCACCACTCTACCAATCACCATTAATTTTGTCGCTGTTTGCTACCGTCACCACCACAACACCGTCACGCCTCGCACCCAAATTACTCGTCACCACCACCACCACCACCACCACCACCACCACCACCACCACCACCACCATATGTCCATCCTAAGAATACACACAGCTGTCGTCACAATTGGACTGCGGGTGTATTGTTCTTGGCTAATCGCACCTTGTCAGTGAAGACCAAATTAATACTGAGGGCGATAAACTGTATATTTTCGTCACCTCACCACAAACTCTCTTGCAATTCTCTGTTTTTTTTATAATTTTCTTCATATTTTCAGTCTAATATTCTCATAGTAAATTCCATTAATATTTTCTGATTCTTGAGTTGTATATTAGTGCAAGACATTTAATGAATTGGATATATTTCAAGGGCACGATTTTTTTTCTCTGCTTTCTCACCCACACCCACAGCCTTACACGCTCTCCTTCCCCCTGTATCACCTCCACACTTACCTATAGTCGTAGTGATAGTGGAGCAGAAGAACATGGCTTTCCAGAAGGTCCACACTTTGTCGTCGGCGTCTGCGGTGACGCCAACCGACCAGGAGGTTCTCAGCTGCTCGTCGTACCGCTTTAGTAGACTCAAGGTCATCTGCGAAACATAGCGACATTGAGGAAAGTGTGAAAGATAGAGGTGAGATAAAGGGATGAGGGTGTTAGTTAGCTTGAGGTATGAGGTAACGTAAGGTATGTGTAGAAAGACTAAGAAAGTAATTGCATTGGAGTAAAATAAATAAAGCTAATTTGAGGGTAGTAAAGAATGTGGGGATGAAGTCTGTGGGGATGTAGTGATTTGTGGAATTCGTAGACAAAATAGTGAAATCTCTCTCATGCCTGGTACTTACTTTATGTGCATTTTCTCTCTCTCTTTCTTTCTCTCTCTCTCTCTCTCTCTCTCTCTCTCTCTCTCTCTCTCTCTCTCTCTCTCTCTCTCTCTCTCTCTCTCTCTCTCTTCTCCTTTTCCTTCTCTTCCTCGTCTTATTCATTCACTCACCCCTTCCCAGTTCGAGTAGTTAAGACCTCTGTTGTACGTGTGGTGGTGCCAGAGGGAATCCAGCAAGTTGGTCCTCTCTCTCTCCATGTTGATTACTTCCTTTTCCTCGTGTGGACCCTCGATTAAGATGAAGAACAGTGCTCCGAGTGCCGTGTAGAGGGTTAGCATCAGGAACATGAAGACGTGTGTGAGGCCCTTTTTAGAGAACCTGTAGGAGGAGGCGGATTAGAGAGAGAGAAAAAAAGAGAAAGAGAGAGAGAAAGTTAGATAGTCGTTTAGGTGCCTGGAATACTTTTTTATAATCTTTTTGTTTAGTGCTTGGATAAACAGTTTAAGATACGAAAGAATATTGAGGAAAGGAATAGAGAAAAATGAAAATAGAAGAAAGATACGATGGGAGGTCAAACAAATGAAATGGACAAGGGGAAGATGCAAAGACACTTCTAATCGAAATCCGGCATATGAAAGAAAAAAAAAAAAAATTGAGGTATAAAAAACTAGAACACGGGAAAGTAAGAAATGACGAAATACGTAAAGGAAAAAAAAAAAAAAAAATGAACAGCAAAGAGAAAGAGAAAAATACCACATTGGGAATGGAGACAAAGAGATTATATCTTTTCCATCCACCATTTTCCTTCATGGCTCAGTCCTCTCATGAAAATTTGGTCCGCAACTTTTTGAGTGCAATATAAGAGAGAGAAAAAAAAAACCAGAGGAATCCAGAGTGGAGTGGTTGGGAGAAAAGCGAGTGAAAACCAGATAAGTAACTATCCAGACAGACAGACAGACAGACAGACAGGCGACGCACATGCAGACTCAGCCAGCCAGCGAAATGGATACACAGACGGACAGACACCCTCATGCAGATATAGGAACCTCCAAAAATACTTAATTAATATATAAAAACAGAATCATACACACATGCTGAAACTTAGACAGATTAACAGCCATCCAGATAATCAGGCAAACAAACAGGAAGCCAGACAGACTACCAGACAGACATAGACAATATAAAGAGCAAGAGAGAGAACAAAAAAGAAAAGAAAACTAAGGTAGGGACAGATAACACATATCTTACTTGGAGATCTTATCAACAGCAAACAAGGTGAATTTCTCCCCGAAGCTCATGCCTGCCTTGGCTTGTTCCATGGCTACCTTGGCTGTTTTTGAGGTTTGCGAGGCGACCCATTGACTGGCGCCCACCGTGGCATCCTTCATGTGGCCAGACACGCTCACCGTCTTGTCCTTAACCTGCACACACACACACACACACACGCACACGCACACACACACACACACACACACACACACACACACACACACACACACACACACACACACACACAGAGGAAAAGGAAGAAACATAGAAAAAAACATTAGTGAACGTTCTTTTTAATTTTTTTTCTCTTCCTCTCCTTCTTCCTCTTGCAATTGGTAGACATGGTGGAATGCAGACTGGGAAAAGTAACATAAGTGGAGAGGGGAGGAAAAGGAGGACGAGGAAGAGAGAGGAGACCAAAAATATGAATAAATATCAAGGAAACAAGATGCTTATAACTGTAACTTCAATAATGGAAACATTTTCTATAATCCTGGAAACATTTTTAAGATCGTAGAGAATAAAGTCAATAAGAATGAACAGGATAATTTTTCTTTTAGTTGTGTTGGTTGATAGTTGGTAAATATACATATACATTATACATATTACACTCCACGATGCATCTACAAGTAAAGAAAAAAGAAAAAGAAAAAAGAAACATGACAATTAGACACGTAGTACTATCTATGTATAATCACCATGCTGCTCTAGGAACACAGAAAATTAAACATTAAACGAAAAAAAAAAAAAGAGAGAAAAAACATGGATGTAACTCACCCAGAAATACGCATTAAAACATACATGAATACATACACGAGAGTTTAATTACAGTGAAAGGAAAGATTTCAACCTAGTAAATAATATATAACAACCAACATTGAGAGATAAAAAAAACAAAAGAGAAAGAGGAAGATAATACAACACCCTCGACTAGGAAGAATAAACATCTATACTAAGTGAACACGAAGAAGTCACTAGCTACCTATAACGAAGGACACTATAGTTTACTCGTTCTAAGTGGTCAGGTAGTCAGTAGAGGCAATCGTTAAGTGCTGAACAAATACACGGAGAGAGGAGTCAGAGGGGGCGGGTAGGGAGAGAGAGAAAGAGAGGGAAAGAGAGTAGCAGGAGAGGGGTAAGAGTAGGGTATATTGTCAGTCAGTAAGGGAAGTGAGGAGTGGGGGGAAGAGACATGAGGGAAATACTAATGGTGGTAAGGGTTAAAAGACAGAGATGGAATTGTCTGTTTAAGAGGATGTCTGAGGGAGCGAGTGAGGGAGGGAGGGAGGGAAAGAGAGATGTTGGAGAGGTAGATAGGCACTGATGGGAAGGGGAAGGGATGGATGCAATTAGTTTTAAAGAGAGAGAGAGAGAGAGAGAGAGAGAGAGAGAGAGAGAGAGAGAGAGAGAGAGAGAGAGAGAGAGAGAGAGAGAGAGAGAGAGAGAGAGAGAGTAGTGGTAGTAGTAGTAGTAGTAGTAGTAGTCATTTTCGTTGGTTGGGGAGGCAGGTAGAGAGGAAATGGATGTCAGAACGAGTGTGGATAGACAGGAAAATTGCTAAGGTAGGGGACGAGGATGGACAGGTTGAAGTCTCTCTCTCTCTCTCTCTCTCTCTCTCTCTCTCTCTCTCTCTCTCTCTCTCTCTCTCTCTCTCTCTCTCTCTCTCTCTCTCGCTCTCGCTCTCACACACACACACACACATCCACACAGACGTCAGTTAGAAGTGGTGAGTCGTGTCAAGCAAGAGTGTGAGAGTGAAAAGAGGGGAAAAAAATATAACTACGAACATTTTCTTCTTCTCTTTACTAACAACAAGAACAATTCACAACCTTATTTTTTGAGCTAAGTGTTGGCGTTGTCGAAGGAAAAACTCATCATTAATAATTCAATTCATCAAAAAAAAAAAGTAGTGTAATAACTTCGAGAATGTCTTTGAACGTTAACTAAGGAATCCTTTTATGTAGATCTGACCGAACCGACGAAGTATATTTTTGGGACTCTATAATATTAACTGGCATTTGTTTACCAGTGTGTCAAGCTATCTATCGTTGGCTTGTTTATTGGTTAACGAAGGCTTTGGGAGAGAGAGAGAGAGAGAGAGAAAGAGAGAGGGAAGAGAGAATTGGGGAATGATTGGGTGGAAGGGGAAAGTGAGTAAAAAAGGGTAGGAATGGAGGGATAGTGTGGAAAAAAGGTGTCCTGGGGCCTTAATTGGAGAGGAAAGAAGTAAGAGAGAGAGAGAGAGAGAGAGAGAGAGAGAGAGAGAGAGAGAGAGAGAGAGAGAGAGAGAGAGAGAGAGAGAGAGAGAGAGAGAGAGAGAGAGAGAAGAGGGAGAAATGTAAGAAAGATACGTGGGGAGAAATAGGAAAAGAATACAAAGGGCAGGAGGGAGGAAAGAGAATAAGAGAGGGAAAGAGAGAGTGAGGGGGAAGCCGTGAATTGTCCTTGAGTAAAACCTTGTAAATGACGGATAGACAGACTAGAGGACGGAGAAAAAAAAGAAGAAAGAAAAAAAAATATAAAACAATAAGTCCATGCCGTTGTTGTCACTACGACCACCTACACGAGACGCCGAGGGTCGTGCCGCCTCAGCTCCCAGACTAGAACTATGTCAACGAAAGACCAATACACGTGTTAAACAAGTTCTATACGTACACACGAGCACACGCAGACGTACACACACAGGCTCTTTCTTCTCCGGTGTTTTTCTAGAAGTTTAATGATCTAATTAATGGAGTCAGTTACAGGATTTTAAAGTTTTCCAGCAATGCTTAATTATTTTATTTTCCTCGTTTCAAAACAATTTATTCCCTTTCCCTGTTTCCGGTATGTGATTGGTGAAGGTGAATGCATGTGATTGGCCCCTGCTCGGTGAATAGAGGCGGGGCTTCCTTGCCAAGTTAACCGGAACAAATAATAAATATTCCACTTCTTTTAATACTCGACATCAAAAATCCACTTGGTTCTAGGAATAGTTTTGACGGAGAAGTGTGTGTGAGCGAGTCTACGTGTGTGCGTGTGCGTGCGTGGTTGATTTAGAAGGGGTTAGGGCAGAGTAATAGATAAATGAGAACCATTTTAGTGGTGGCCTCCACGTCGCCGATGATGCGTTGGCGAGTCCCCTTGGTTGAGTCCACCACCTGGCCGGCAGCGGGGGTGGAGGGGAGGAAAGGGAAGAAGAGGCAGTGAGGTGACCTGAACATTTGTGGAAGACTAGGAGAAGAAGGAGGAGGAGGAGGAGGAGGAGGAGGATAGGTAAGATAGATAAAGAAAGATAATAAAAAAATAAGAATGAGGTGCAAAAATATAATGGAGGAAAAATATACGCAATGAGGAAGCAAAGTGGAAGAACTCTAAACAGACTGACAGCACAGAGATTATTCAGGGCTTTACTCTCACTGAACTTGGAAATGTTAACAGTTTGTGAGCACTTTGACAATCTGGAAAACCTGGGATACGCTGACAATATGAGGACATCCTGGAAGACACTGATCTGGAAACCTGGAACAATTGGCATTAGGACAAAAACTCGGAGAATATGAAAAAGGAAACATCATAACAATACTAGGAGACGAGGAACAACATCAGGCATATGAAAACATACAAAACGGTGACTGTATGAAATCACGTAGACGCAGTAGGAGGAATCTGGACAAATGCTGACAAAATGCAATCAAAGATAGTAACATAACACGCTGACACTTTAAGAGAGACCTCAATCACATGCTGACAGTAACAGAAGAACACGATGGGGCTACAAGGAAGACCTGGAACACACTGACAAAATGAAGAAGACAGTATGATATTAACACTATAACACGTTGCTAAATGAAGACGACGTCCGAGTCAATGGCTGGGCTGGAAAGGACAAGACATTGATGACATGGACGACCTAAGTGGTGAAAAGAAAGATGAAAAAAGAAACGCAAAATGTTAGATAATGAATTTATAAAGAGACTAAAGAAATGATAAAGGAAAGATAATGTACGAAAGGAATGGAAAGACACTAGTGTAACAAATGTAAACAAAAAAATAACTAGAAGACAATTGAATAAGATAATAGAAAAGATTTTCCGTGGTACTTACCGTCTTCTTCGTTAAATGCACATGTGAAAAGTAGATATATTTGAATACAGATAAAATAGAAAATAAAAGAAATACAAAATACCTAATCCTAAACACGAACTAAACAAGAATACTCGAGAGAAAGAGAAAATAAGTTTGCCGGAACAACAAACTGTGCAACATTTAACGTAGGTTCACGCGTGCACATAAGCGGTGACGAGCATGCGTACACAAGATGACAGACACTTACAGGTCATCATCCTCGTCAAATAACAACACAGACAATGCCAACGTCCCCTGCCACCACCTTCACCACCACCACCTGAAGCTCCTTTTCTTACAACACACACACGCACGCACGCCAGCCCGCGCAGCCCATTCGCAGGTAATAACAACAACCAAAAGACATTACTACAACACCTTCAGTAGAAACACAACACAACCGCAGTAGACTTGTTCGACGCAACACCTGGACAACACCTGTACTACAACAGAACACCATGATAATGCCTGCATCACAGAACAATTTCGCAACATCTGTGCAAAACAACTGCGTGACTCAACAACTTCGCAACACAACACCTCTCCAATACAACACCCAGACAACACTTGTACAACTCTGCAACACAACACTTGTAAGCTATCAATATCAACACAACATCTCTACGACACCAGAGCAACACAAACCTACAACTCTCGTGCAACACAACTTTAACACCATCACAATACCATCACAACATTTCTGCAACACCTCTACACCTACACCACACAACACCAACACCTTCAGACAACTTTCGCGTACCCACATCCACATCAAAGTTCTGCGCAAACAAATAATCCACGTGTTTCCAGAAAGGCGGAGCACTGATTTGTAATTTGTCCATCGCGCAGATAGGAGTGTGTCCTCACAGTATACAAAACTCATGTGACTAAAAAAAGTTTAAGTCAATAAATCTACCAAACAATAAGGTGATATGTGAATGTATTTACTTATAAATGTAGTTATCAATATATCTATCTGTCGCTACGCATGATCAGATAGAAATATGGATATTATACTTACCATAAAAAAATTCTAGGTTTTCACTACAAAAAAACACTTGCAAACTTCTACAAGTTGATGTTAGTAAGTGTCCCAGAACAAAAATCACACAAAAATCTACTACGAAATTTTGTAGCACAATAAATTCTGTGTATATCTATGTGTCTATATCTATTTGTCACTAAGTAGATAGATATACAAAGCAGAAAGTATCATTATGTATCACCCAAACTATATTTCTGGATTTAGAGAAATAAAATTTTATGCAGGTGCCCCTTACCTACCTGAGCGGGGTAAAGGCAGGTGTCACAGTCATGATTTGCGATGCTCACGTGACAAATATAAGTCACTCACTCAGTGTGCCAATGTGTCTTCATGTATATCATTATTACCTGTGGATTTGCATGTATTACTAACAACCTATGTGTTTATTTGTTTATCTACTAAGTGTCATGATTCAATTAGGTCAAAATCGACACTCACATAATATTTGCCAAGTGATTAACACAAATTATAAATGTGACATCTTCATTTTGCGCAACTGGATATTCGTCAAAATCGTTGTTGTTTTGGCGAATATTCTTGCAGCGGGATAACGCCGATAACATGTCCGTGATCGGCGCGGTGCCTTGGGGAACACACGTGGATGTTCGTTATTTGCGTGAGACAACACAACACAACACAACACAACACACAACACTCAGCACTCAGCAACGTTCTACCTCGCTGATTTCAG
>JAPQNM010000044.1:2068611-2106111 GCA_029783475.1 Metacarcinus magister | reverse complement strand
ATATCCATGTTGACTTGCACGTTGGGTCCTCGAGAGAGCTGTCGGGATGAAGTGGAAGCTAGCAGCAATCCGAGTTTCCCTTCCCTTCTCTTTTCCTTCTCTTCTCTTCTCTTCTCTTCTCTTTCTATTTTCTCTTTTTTTCTCTTCTCTTCTCTTCTCTTCTCTTCTCTTCTCCCCTCTCCACTTCCATTTAAAACCCTCACCTATCCTTCCCTTATCTTCCCTTCCCTTCCCCCTTCCCCTTCCCCTTCCCCTTCCCTTCCCTCCCTTCCCTTCCCTTCAGAGATATGCCACTCCCCTTCTAAATCCCGCTTGATACCTTCTAAATAATTCGCACAAACGCACATAACCGATCAAAGCGATATAACAACGCGACTATAACAACTTGGTAACGAATACGATGGGAATGTTTGAGCATAGACCGAAAAAACGTCCAGAAAATAAATTACTTGGAGTTGTAGGTGTGTGTGTGTGTGTGTGTGTGTGTGTGTGTGTGTGTGTGTGTGTGTGGTGTGAAGAGCCCGGGGCTGAGTATTACTTTGGATTCGTGAATAGATTTGCATCCGTTTGTGGAGGACGGAGAGAGGAATGAAAAAACGAGGGAAGAGGAGGAGAAGAAGAAAAAAGATGGAAACGATGAAAACAAGAAGAAAAAAAAAGAGGAAGAGGATTTATTTGAGTTTAAGATGTGACGGATTGTGACTTTGACAGTATCTTCTTGACCGGATATGGAAGGAAGGGAAGAGTGGAAGAAGGATTATAATGAAAGAAAATATATATACATTTGTAAAATATGAGAGAGAGAGAGAGAGAGAGTTCAAGGGATTATCGAATTATAACTTTGAACACAAAGTTAAGAAAATAAAGTAAATATTAGTAAAGAAGAAGTTCAGGATTACCGTCTGGTAGACTTTCATAAACTTAAAAACACTTCTCGCCAACGAAAACTGGAACAGAATTCTAATAACTTTTAACATAAATTATTCCTGGAAAATATTTATTGAAACTTGAAGTCGAGTTGTTAAATTATGCGTTTCTCTTCGAAATAGACGTCCAATTAACGATGATAAACCATAATGGTATAACAATTATATCAGAAACAGCCTTTCATCCAAAAAAAAAGCACACACACTCACCCAACACTCGTAAGAATCAGGAGCGAAAAAAAAAATTAGTAAAGAAATAGATTATATTGATAGGAAAAGAGAATAAGAAACGAAACTGACTTTTTAGATACTTTCAAATTGATGGAAAAGGAAACATTTACATATATAATCAAGAACTTGAAGTAAACAAAAGGCTTGGCCCGATAAGATTTCACCTAAAATTTTATTAAAGGAAGTGAGAAGAGAGAGAGAGAGAGAGAGAGAGAGAGAGAGAGAGAGAGAGAGAGAGAGAGAGAGAGAGAGAGAGAGAGAGAGAGAGAGAGAGAGATGATAAAAGAAAGAAAGAAAGAACATACTATGGACATTCCCTGTACCTGTCCCAATCACACATTTATTCAAACCTTTCCTTTGGTGAATGGTATTGAACACCACTCCCAACTCCCTCTGATAAAAAACAAAAAAAAAAAAAGAATCACATCTGACATGAACAGTGTTGAATCCTTTTTACATTTGATCGTAATCTTCTTGAACATTTTAAAATATATGAATACACTTCCCCCTCCTCTGTAATATTTTCTAAAGGGGATTAAGCGTGATTCTCCCACTCTAAGCTCATAGGATTTGTTGCATAAGCAGAGTATCAGCTTCGTCGCTCATGGCTTGGGGGCGAGACTTGAAACTTGGCAACACGGAGAAAAATATGTGAAATTGCGGAAAAACAAGAAGTCCACTATTTGAACAGACTTGAGATTTAGGTGTAGGGTTTGGTACTAATGGTAAATGAGGATACACCCTTGGTTTATTATTATTATTATTATTATTATTATTATTATTATTATTATTATTATTATTATTAGACAGAGAGCAGAAATCACTGACATAAGCACACACACACACACCACCCACACCCCTACCCACACACCATACACACACACACACACACACCCATACACACACACACGCACTACGCACACACACACACGCACACACTCATAGTCTTCCCCTGCCTTCACCTTTCCGACACTTGACGTTTATCTTCAGAGAGGAGCAAGTAACCGTGTTATTGGAACGAGAGAGAGAGAGAGAGAGAGAGAGAGAGAGAGAGAGAGAGAGAGAGAGAGAGAGAGAGAGAGAGAGAGAGAGAGAGAGAGAGAGAGATGAGAGAGGAGAGAGAGAGAGAGAGAGAGAGAAAAAAAAAAAGAGATAACGATTAGTGTGTGTGTGTGTGTGTGTGTGTGTGTGTGTGTGTGTGTGTGTGTGTGTGTGTGTGTGTGTGTGTGTGTGTGTGTGTGTGTGTGTGTGTGTGTGTGTGCACGAGTGATTGAACGCTTGAATAGAGGATGAAGAATCGAGGAACAAGACGAGGTAATGGATTGTCAGAAGGAGGAGGAGGAGGAGGAGGAGGAGTAGGAGGAGGAGGAGGAGGAGGAGGAGGAAGTAGAGAAAAAAGAAGAAGAAAAAGGTCGGCATGAGATGTGATTTTTTCTTTTCGTTTTTCCTTTGTTCTTTTTGCTATTCTCTTCTCTTTTTTCTTTTGTTTTTTCTTTCTTTCTGACATCTTGTTCTCTCTCTCTCTCTCTCTCTCTCTCTCTCTCTCTCTCTCTCTCTCTCTCTCTCTCTCTCTCTCTCTCTCTCTCTCTCTCTCTCTCTCTCTCTCTCTCTCTCTCTCCACATCCTACTTCAAACTTTACCCATTCTCCAACATTCCTACATTCCCTCTTACCTCTCCTTTCTCTCTTCTCTCTCTCCTATGTAAGCTTCATTCTCTCTTGCTTTTTCTCTCTATTCCTTCTTTGTCCCATCCTTTCTTACCTCCCTTATCCCTCAATCTCCACCCACTCACTACCTCTACCCCCTCACACTCCTGGTCCTTCCGTCCTCCCATTCTTCTTCCCTGGTTACTTCTCCTCCTCGTCTCCTCGGGTGCAGCGCCGCGTGGAGGTGGAAAAGTAATGCAAGTTGATGGTAAAGCTAGTTTTGCGGACAGCTTGGAAAGGAGGGTCAGAGGGGAAAAAAGTTTGAGAGTTAAGGGATTAAGAAAGAAAAAGGAAAAAAGAATATGAAAGTGGAGAAAGGGGGAGAAGGGAGGAAAGGGGAAGAAAAGGAGGTAAGAGAAAAATATAAAGGAGAAAGAATGCTTGAAGGAGATTTGTTCAAGGAAAGACGAGAGTTGGGCTAAAAATTTGTAGTGAGAGAGAGAGAGAGAGAGAGAGAGAGAGAGAGAGAGAGAGAGAGAGAGAGAGAGAGAGAGAGAGAGAGAGAGAGAGAGAGAGAGAGAGAGAGAGAGAGAGAGAGAGAGAGAATAGGAAAATCGAAAAGTATTATGAGGAACTTGAAAGGAGGAGGAGGAGAAGGAGGAAGAGGAGGAAAGGAGGAGGAGGACGAAGTGTAAGAATAGCGAGAAATGAAAAATCATAAGAAAAAAAGATGAAAGGGAAGGAAAGGAAGCAAGGAGAGAAAAAAAAAATGGAAAGAAATAATATCTGGGAATGAAGAGAGAGAGAGAGAGAGAGAGAGAGAGAGAGAGAGAGAGAGAGAGAGAGAGAGAGAGAGAGAGAGAGAGAGAGAGAGAGAGAGAGAGAGAGAGAGAGAGAGAGAGAGAGAGAGAGAGAAAAAAGAATGATGAATGAGTGTAAATTAAACATAAAACAAATGTGAAAAAATATCCAGGTGGAGAGGATCTGTTTACATCTATAACTATAGAATTAAGAGGAGGAGGAGAAAGTGGAAGAGGTGAAAGAGGAGGAGGAGGAGGAGGAGGAGGAGGAGGAAGAGAAGGAAGAGGAGGAAGAAGAATTGGTAGTGGTGAACAATATAAATGGAATTTCTTGGAACAATTTTGGTTTATCATTATTCTTTTGCGTTTTCTGTTGCTTCTTCCTTTTTTATTTTTCATTTTTTTTTATGATTCAGAACAAATTGTATTTACTGTATATCTGTGGCAACTTCCTTTTTTATATTCTTTGTAATTTTCCCGGTTTTTCTAATCCTTCATGTAGTTAATTTTTCTTCCATCTTTTCATTTAATTTCCAAGCTTCCTCTGATTATTCGTGTGTCTAAAAATCTGTTCAAATTTTTGCTTGCCATAATTTTTCTTATCAAATTTTGTTTGCATCATTAGTTTGACCTTGCTGTTACGCTCATCCCTTCTCTCTCTCTCTCTCTCTCTCTCTCTCTCTCTCTCTCTCTCTCTCTCTCTCTCTCTCTCTCTCTCTCTCTCTCTCTCTCTCTCTCTCTCTCTCTCTCTCTCTCTCTCTCTCTCTCTCTCTCTCTCTCTCTCTCGCAGGGCCAAAGAGAAGCGACAGGAGGTAATACCCGCGATCAAACTTGTCGGCTGGTGTATCAGTCACTCCGGTAGCCAAGGACGGGAAAGAGGGAGCGAGGGAAAAAAGGAGAGAAGGAAAAAAAAATGGGCAGGAGACGCGAACAAAAAATGAAAAAAAAACAAATGAAATATCGAAAGCGTAATGTGTGCTATATGTAACTGTAGGAAGAGGAATAGAAGGAAAAAAAAATATAACGGGTAAAGAAAAATAATAAAAATGGAAGGTGGAAAAGTAGGGTTAAGGGTTATCACATTTGTAATCCACAATTATGATTTCACTTAAGTATACTTGGAATAAAGGAGCGAACAGTGGGATGCAGCCTCTACCATTCCCATTCCACCTCCCCTTCCCCCCTTCCTCCCTTCACCACGTACAAGCTGGACAGTAAAAAATGCATCACAGATATCATGTTCTCTGGAAAAAGAAAAAGAAAAAAAATGGGGGAGATATACAATATTTTTTTGCAGCATAAAGATAAGGAAAAGGGAATTTGAACACTATACTACTACAGGGACTATTATTATTATTACTATCCTTTGTTGTGTTAGAGATAAATAGTTCAGATAGTCAGAGAGGTAGACCTGATCTGTGTGTCTGTGTGTGGAAAGTGAGGACAAACAGACAGACTTACTCTATAAAATCCTATCGCGTTTGAAATACTTATCGCTGAGACTTTTCAATTGCGGTACGGTTTTTCTTTCTCTTTTTTATTTTCTCTGTCTGTATTGATCAGTAATGTCGAAAGCTTATCTCGTGTGGGCAGTCATTTTGTTGAAACATTTTTTCTGGGACATTATTATAAGGTCGTGTATGCTTTTATTTCCTTGTCATGACTTGTACGTAATGATGGACTGTTGTACGTAACTATAATAATTGAGGCATTTGTTCCCGCGGTAATTATCTTTTGTATATTTCCCTTGGGGCTGGAAACAAAAATCTCCATCGTTTAGTTTTATAGTTTATTTGAATAATTTCTTGTCAGTAAATATCGTCAAGGTTATATTGTTTTTTTTTATTTTCTACATTTAATTTGACATTATATTTATCTATTTATTTAATTCTGAACATATTTCGCTAAGGTTACAATCTCCATCCTTTTTTCTTTTAACTTTTTTTTTTTTCTATCTATCCCGTAATATTATTTAGCAAAAGAGAATTTGTCTGCATATACTGAAGGAGTCATTATTTTTATGTTGATTTCGTGTTCATTTCTGCTAATGTTTATGCTTAAGATCTTTCAGCTAAGTGGTCTCTGCGTGGGTAGTCCGTGGAAGTGACAGGCTAATGTGAATATTTTTTTTCCATTCTATTATATATTCTGATGCGATTCTTCATATGATTATCACCACGAGGAATTTTGTTTGTCATTTACATTCAGCTTTTCCACGCAACCATTAATATCAGTTTTCCATTTCTAGTCTTCTGTCATGATAGCATTACCGGGTATTTTTGTCTCAACATATAAATAATAATAATAATAATATATGTCCCTGTTTTTTATATGAAATTCAGATGCGAAATATATATGTTCTTCTTTTGCGTTTTAGCAGTAAATAATCAACTGAGGAGGAGGAGGAGGAGGAGGAGGAGGAGGAGGAGGAGGAGGAGGAGATGGAGGAGGAGGAGGAGGAGGAGGGAGGTGGAGGTGGGAGGAGGAGGAGGAGGAGGAGAGGTGTGTGGGGGAGGAGGGTGAGGACGAGGATAGGAGGAGGAGAGGCATGGTGTGTGAGTGTGTGCGTGTGGTGTGTGTGTGTGTGTGTGTGTGTGTGTGTGTGTGTGTGTGTGTGTGTGTGTGTGTGTGTGTGTGTGTGTGTGTGCAGGATTGACTTTGACGTACGCATCCGATATATTTTCCTGTTGGTCTTGCTTCATGTACGTACACTGAGGATATGTCTCCTTACACACCACACACACACACACACACACACACACACACCACACCCACACCACACCACACACACACACAACCACACCACACACACACACACACACACACACACACACACACACACACACACACACACACACATCATCATCATCAGTGTCGTTGTCTATGTGACAGAGTAAGAGAATGTAAAGAGAGAGAGAGAGAGAGAGAGAGAGAGAGAGAGAGAGAGAGAGAGAGAGAGAGAGAGAGAGAGAGAGAGAGAGAGAGAGAGAGAGAGAGAGAGAGAGAGAGAGAGAGATGATTGGGTACAAAAAATAATGTGAAATATCTTCGTCTCTAGCCACAAGGGAAACTCACATTCTCTTTCCTTCCTTCTTCCTTCCTTCATTCCTTCCTTTTTTCTTTCATTTTTTTCTTCTCTCTCTTATTGTCTATCTATTTTTCCTTAAGGTTTAGTCTTCTTTCCATCTCATGTTCATTTTTCATTCGTTTTTCCTTTTCCTTTTCATAATTTTACATCTATTTTATTCCTATCTTATTTTTCATTCATATTATCGTTATTGTTTCGTATATTTTTGTATCTATATTTATTGTATATCATTCCCTATGTGTGCTTAACTTTGTTTATGTCTGCTTGCCTGTCTGTTTCTTTATTAATTTATATTTTGTATCTTTTTCATTCTTCATTTTCTTTCTTGGTTTCTTCTTCCTATTTACCTTTCTTCTGGCCCTCATTCCCTCTCACTCCCTCCTTGTTTCCCCTCTCTCTATCTCTCTCTCTCTCTCTCTCTCTCTCTCTCTCTCTCTCTCTCTCTCTCTCTCTCTCTCTCTCTCTCTCTCTCTCTCTCTCTCTCTCTCTCTCTCTCTCTCTCTCTCCTCCATCATGATGAAAATAACGAAGTAATGTAATATATGAGTTTGGAATATTTTTTTTAATTTCAAGCGTAATTATTTGATCATTTTTATTGGATGAGGATTTAATGAAAGGAGTACAAAGGATGAGCTATTGTGTATAAATATCGAAATTAATTCCTGTACGAGGCAGTTGTATTAAATTTTGAGGAAACAAGTTGATTTTTATAGAATTTACAAGGTCATTCTTATTCGATTCACAATGGTATTTTTATGTTATTTACAAAGGTAAATTTTTTAAACAGCATTTACAAGGATAATTTTACAGTATTTACAAGGGCACTTTCTAGTACATATTTACAAGCAGTGGGGTGGATATGGATGTGGTAAAGTCAGTGTTTTCCAGTTATAGTTGTTTTTTCAAAGTTAATATCATATTCTCACTTTACTAGCAGGTGACTCTTTGTTGAGGCGGCAGGTGGACGAAACAAACAATTGCTTATCCCTTCATTGCTACGATATTCTTGTTATTAATTGCTAAAGAAAGTTCATACTGATTTGGTAGGTTTTCATGGTGCTAATTGGTGCTCGTACAACAGTTGTTAGTTGTATAGCTGAATGGTGGACTTGTCATCGCTTCTCGGTAATCCATAAGACAGAACACACATTGCATTTTCTTTGCATCATTAATGGCTAAAATTCTTCTCCCTACTTTTTAAAATTCTCCTTTACAATCTTGCGACTTAATTCTTGTTCGTATAGCCATGCAAAAAAATAAATGTTTGTTGTCTGGTTTAAAGTCTGCTGAACATTGTATCAAATCTGGAGCAATTATTTTTACGCAAATGTGATTAGACTATTATAAAACGGTGTAGGAACCCTTTTACCTACATACTTTCTGTACCTACATGTACGTATACTCGTTTTAATTCCTGCACTTCGTATATCAACAATATTTATCACTGTGATTAAGAACCTTCCTTGAATTATGTCGTGCACATTATGAGTTAATAAATCATGAGTTGATATATGATTTTATGGTAATAACTGGTATTTTTTGTTGTTGTGATGATGGTGATGATGATTGGGAACATATGGTGGTGATGATGGTGTGGATGGGTGTTGATGTAGCTGCGCGTGTGTGTGTAGGTGATCATTGTTGTCTCTTCACTATGATTCAGAGCAACTTGGTAGAATATTAAAAGCCAAATTTCCCTAGTGTTCACATCATCTGGTTTCATCACGAGCTATATTTTTCACCAGTATGAGATGCGAGAATATTATGGTGAATACAGTGTTTGTTTTATTCAGATGAGTGAAGCGAATCTCGTGGACTTTTATTGCAGGCAGACAGACGAGCAAGCTTGTATTATGTAGTTTTTTCAGATTTTTAGTGCTATTCTCTTTTAAATTGGAGAACATTATTATGATATTTACGGAATAAAGGAAGGAAAGAAAGAAACCCGGAATAAAATCTCTGTAGAGCAAATTCATATTTCTAGCAAAAAAAGAAAAATGGATCACGGGGGAAAGTCGTTTTTATACTTTTTTCCTATCTTTTTTTTCCTTCAGTGTAATACAATTATACCGGATCGTGCCACTCACCTCTCACCACGACAACCACAACCACAACCACAACCACAACCACAACCAACCTTGCTATTCTTACCTCCCAACCATATCTTTCTCTCATAACCTTCACCACCACCTCACTCCATTATTTTCCCTCACGACAGCCATCACCATCATCATCTCCTATCCTCCCACCACTCTCACCCTCTACATTTTCTACGTACATTAAGTCACGTAACATATACATTGTTTTGTCCTCAATTCCCCACCACCCAATGTCATTCTTCGTAGCGTTGCGTGCAGGTGAAGGTTCAGGACCACACCCCCTTGAGATGACACATACAAAGACAGGTAACGCACAGAGAGAACTAACAGGCAAACAGGTGTTAAAAAATCTAGGACAACACCGGTACAGAAAAAGAAAAGATATTAGCGTCAACTTGAACTGTGCTACTCTCTCTTTACTCTCTCTCTCTCTCTCTCTCTCTCTCTCTCTCTCTCTCTCTCTCTCTCTCTCTCTCTCTCTCTCTCTCTCTCTCTCTCTCTCTCTCTCTCTCTCTCTCTCTCTCTCTCTCTCTCTCTCTTGCCAACTCATACATTAGTAAACGCAACGCAAGCCACGAGAGAGAGAGAGAGAGAGAGAGAGAGAGAGAGAGAGAGAGAGAGAGAGAGAGAGAGAGAGAGAGAGAGAGAGAGAGAGAGAGAGAGAGAGAGCGAGAGCGAGAGAGAGTCATCGAAAATTTAATAACAGAGTGAGCAGAGAAAATGGGTAGAAAAAGAATATGGTTTTACGAATAATAGAAGATGAGCCTTGTCCACCAACACCACCACCACATACCACCACCACCACCACCACCGCTTGGATTATCTCTCTGTAGGGCTGTTCGTTTCCATAAGCGTAAATTGGGAATGTCAGAACCTTGCGTCTGTATGTGCTTCCTGTGTCTAACTTTGGCCATGCTAGACCCGGGTATGGTGGTGGTGGTGGTGGAGGAGAGGACGACGAGGCTGGGGCGACGGTGGTGGTGGTGGTGGTGATGGTGGTGATGGTGATGAGAAGGCAAGTAAGGGTGGCAGTGTGTTGGTGGGGATGTGGGTTAAATTGATGTAATGGTGTCAGGTGAGGTGAGGTTAAGGAATTTCACGAGTGGGAGTAAACTATGTGAGTGAATGAGTAAGTGAGTGAGTGAGTGAGTGAGTGAGTGAGTGAGTGAGAGTCAATAATGTGAAATTTACATACATACTACACCAAGAATATTTACGATCAATACAGACTGCTATCTAGCAAAAACAAATGTATATAAACTACATTAAACTTTGTAAGAAAAAATAATGACAAGACAAGACGGATTACTTTTTCATATTCTTCGACAGCTGCGCAGAAAAATAAGATAAAGCCCAAGAAGATAGCAAGTCTTCGTGATATTCCAGAAGTAAAAAAAATAAGATGAATAAATATCAATGTAGCAAAAAACACAATCGACTCTAGTTACCTCGTAGTTCCAAGGAAGAACGAAAGAAAAAACAAGCAAGCAAAACAAGATAGTATACTCATCGACATTCACGTGGCTCAAAAAGAATATTTACAAACACGCGACAAGATTATAAAACTTATTGACTTCTCTAGGGACGCAGCGGGGCTCGAGGCTCGAATGGAACACCCGAGTGAGGACGAAGAATCAGGAGCATATGAAGTTTTTTTCCTTCAACTGTACCTCGTCGCTTCCAGACAGAAAATACTACGAAGAAAACAACTGCAACAAGGCGTCTCAAGGTGAACATTTCTCCGAAGGAATACGAGAGTGAAAACACTTTGGATAACGCTTGAAGTGACTGAAATTTTGAAGAACTCTGAATAGCTAATCATGATTGAAAAGAATAAAGAACATCTGTGATAATTTACGTAGGATTTATTAATAGAGACGACTTTAATAATGAGTATTGGTGACTAGAGAAAACAATGAATAATTAAAAGTAGTTAGGAAGGCTTAGGATAGTATCAAGGGTCACACGTGGCCTTGAAACTGATTAATTTTATGATCTCCACTGTCCTCTGTTCTCGCATTTCCAGTAATTTATTTGACATACAAGACTTCTGCCGCTCCTTGTTGTTCTTTAAGGAACAACAAGGAGCGGCATAAGTCTTGTATGTCAAAGAAATTACTGGAAATGCGAGAAGAGAGGACAGTGGAGATCATAAAATTGGTGCAGTAGCTTCTGGAGATTCATAGCAGGTGGCGGCAGGTGCGTGGAGCGAGAAGAGTACGAGTTTAATGGGTGCCAGCGAGGGAGTTTTAGTACCGGAAGAAGACGACGGCGAGAAGGGCGATGAAAGTGAACAGAAAGGACGGAAAAGAATATTGTAAGGTACGAAGACACAAAAGAGGTGGTAGAGGAGGAGGAGGAGGAGGAGGAGGAGGAGGAGGAGGAGGAGGAGGAGGGATAGGTTAGGAAGTACGAAACATTAATATTAATGTCATCATTATCTTTTGCTAGATGGTGGGAAGAGAAATACGAGATGGATGGCGATAGAAGGTGATTCTTCAAATATCTCGACACTACACTGTTGACTCTTACTCAAATTATCATTATTATTATTACTATCATTATCATTATTACTATTATTATCATTATTATTATTATTATTATTATTATTATTATTATTATTATTATTATTATTATTATTATTATATGCATGGCGGCACGTTTGGGGTCTGAGTATCCTTTGAAGGACGTCAAGTTTTAATACAGTCCCTTTGCCACGCACTGGGCTTCACTCAGAGCAAATCAATCTCGCGGCGCCTTTGTGGGGATGCTTAACTTTTATAGCATCACCAGGGAAGGCGGTGCGTGGTGAGTGCTTGGTGCTGGGTGTGCTGGACGCTCTCACTGTACCGTGGGTGGGGGGGGGAGGTAGTTCTTGGTGCTGGGAAAGTGAGAGTCTGATTCGTGAAGCCACAGTACTACGATGGCTTGGCGGCTTTGCTTGTGGTATTGTTTGTGGTCTGGTAACAAAGACCTCGAGACCTTTCTCTCCTTCTCTTTATTGTAACTTTTTTTCTCTCTTCCTCTTTCTCTCTCCCTCTCTCTTTCTCTTATTCACCATGAAAGGGTGACTCGTCTAATGTGATGTGTGTGTGAGAGAGAGAGAGAGAGAGAGAGAGAGAGAGAGAGAGAGAGAGAGAGAGAGAGAGAGAGAGAGAGAGAGAGAGAGAGAGAGAGAGAGAGAGTCGCCACCTTACACATCGCTTTCAAATGTTTTGCCTCACATTCGTTAGTCACATCCTTCTCTGCTTTCATCACATGCTAATCACACACAGACACTCACACCTCACACCTTTATAACTCTTAATATTGTCTTGCACGTTATTCCTGATAACCTCATACCTCATCATTTAATTTACATCTGTTGTCCTTTTAATTTTATCTTATTAGGTTGTAATATATGAAGAAAGTTTTTATTCAACATCATCAATATTCTGAAAGGCGTCTTACATGCTTACTTGTATCAGCCTTGTGTACCTAATGTAGTGACAACACACATACACGCACACTCACCCACATACACGCCACACCTACACACCCACATGCACACACGCCCAGAGCCTGAACCTATAATTACTTCCCTCGAGACCGCGGCTGAGGTCGAGATTAACTTGACCTCACCTCACCTGTCACTTCACCTCACATGACCACCATGTCCGCGACGCCCAATATAAGCCAGTCTATCACCACACACACTCCAGACAACACCTCCAGCATCGCGTCTGGGAGCCCCACGTCGGGGCTCCCCAGACAACACTCACGCTCACCTTCCCTGGGCTCTGTCTACTTGTATACAACCAACGCTGCACCAATAAACCAACTAAGCCACATACGTCTGTTGTCCAACCTTTGTGTGTACGTAACTCCCAAACTTCTACACTAATGGCAGATCGCTTGGCTGCACGGTCTCAAGCACCCTCCACGCACATCTCTAGATCCTTGAGGTCATTCAATACCACTTATTCCACGTTTTCTGAGGTTTATTTATAAAAAAAACTTTACCAACTACGGTCAGATCTCCTCACTCAGTCACTCGCTGCCATCCTTTCAATATGCTCAAATCACCTCAAACTACCTCTTCTCACCATCACACTAGTACACTTGACATTCAATCCTCCCTCAGTTGGCCATCTGTGATCCTCCTTCCCCCACTCATGGACTACACATCCATCTAATGGCCCTCACCTCCGTCTGTTTTAGTCTGCAAACATCATCCTCTTTCACTGACCAGGTTTCACAAGCATACACCATGATACTCCTTTAACAGGGGAAGTATAAGAGCACTGTGGATCAAAGAGAGAGTCCTCCCAGTGTCAATAAACGCAACATTTCCCTGAATTTCCTCCATTCACTTGTAATTCTCACCGGTATCACTTGCACCCACTCTCGCATAAAACACAATTCTAAAATACGTAAACTCCTCTGCACATTCAAGGGATTTATCATTTAAGTCAATTCTGTTCTCGCCTATTTCTCTTCCCCTTTTCCAATATTCTGCAAACTACCTCTAAACCCACTTGTCCATCCACATGTCACATACACTACATGAAATAGAATCGAGACCCACACTCTTCCTGCTGGTTGAGTATAGACATGTAGCTTCAGTTATTACAGCGCCATCACCCTCACGTGAAATAATAAACTTTCTCTTATGAACATTCACCTTCAAGCGCTTAGATTCCATGTCCTCTCTCTCCCCTTCTTCTGAGTTTAGTTAGCTTTAATTTCAATTTCTACAACTAGTATCAAATTACATTCATGCAACACCTCCCACATGCGTACTATCCTATATAACCATAGCGAACATTAAGGTGCTTTACGTGGACCCTTAGTGCACAACAATGCTTACACAACACTCGTCGTTCAACTCCCTGTTCACCATTACTTGTGTGGCAACATTTAGATACAATACCATTAATACTCTAACCAAACACACTTTAATCTGCAACTTTCTCTTGGACCATTTAACCACTTCTCTTGGAGACCTTTCAAAGGCCTTCTTTAGATCAACAAAAAATATTGATGTTTTTTTATTATTATCTATATTTATTATTATTTGTTTTTGTGTGGACCATTAATTTTTATCTCCAGTGATCTTGAATACAATGAATACTATCAAAGTGAATAATGTTAAAGTTGGATAGGTTGTGTGGAATATATATATATACATAATTCTTCATTAGTATGGGTTCGTGCAGTTTATTTTGAGTAATTGTGTAGTGAGCAACAGTGAAGTATTGACACAGAAAGCACAGGTAATGTCAAAGGTTCAAAGCCTCGAAGGTCAGATCTGTGGAAGGATAAACACTTAATGGCGGCTTCAATTCCATTTAGGTGTTTGTTCGTTTATCTTATTTATTTGTTTGTTTCATAAGGAGCGTGTGGGCGTCGGTGGGCGGCTGACACAGCAGCCATCCCAGTCCTCATATATCTCTCTCTCTCTCTCTCTCTCTCTCTCTCTCTCTCTCTCTCTCTCTCTCTCTCTCTCTCTCTCTCTCTCTCTCTCTCTCTCTCTCGTTCTCTCTCTCTCTCTCGTTCTCTCTCTCTCTCTCGTTCTCTCTCTCTCTCTCGTTCTCTCTCTCTCTCGTTCTCTCTCTCTCTCTCGTTCTCTCTCTCTCTCTCGTTCTCTCTCTCTCTCTCGTTCTCTCTCTCTCGTTCTCTCTCTCTCTCTCTCGTTCTCTCTCTCTCTCTCGTTCTCTCTCTCTCTCTCGTTCTCTCTCTCTCTCTCGTTCTCTCTCTCTCTCTCGTTCTCTCTCTCTCTCTCGTTCTCTCTCTCTCGTTCTCTCTCTCTCTCTCGTTCTCTCTCTCTCTCTCTCGTTCTCTCTCTCTCTCTCGTTCTCTCTCTCTCTCTCGTTCTCTCTCTCTCTCTCTCTCTCTCTCTCTCTCTCTCTCTCTCTCTCTCTCTCTCTCTCTCTCTCTCTCTCTCTCTCTCTCTCTCTCTCTCTCTCTCTCTCTCTCTCTCTCTCTCTCTCTCTCTCTCTCTCTCTCTCTCTCTCTCGTTCTCTTTCTCTTTCTCTTTCTCTCTCTCTCTTTCTCACACTGCGCAGTAGTTATCTCAGCTCCTCTCTTTCCTCCACCACTCTCTCCGCGCAACAACCTTCCCTTCTCTCCCTTCTCCTCCTCCTCCTCTATCATATCCTTTCGATGGAGCTTCACACTGCAATAAAAGTACTGCATTACATTTTTTAATGAAAATAAATCACTTCCATAGCCATTGGCACCGGTGACAGAGTCAGTAGTGAAAATTTTGATCGGTCGGTCATGTCCGAAAGAGCGGTGGGAAATGAATTGTTTACTGCCTCTATATACCAAATTATAGTGAGCCTTATCTTGATGCAGCAGCATTTAAGAATGAAAATAAATAACTTCCATAGCCATTGGCACCGGTGACAGAGTCAGTAGTGAAGATTTTGATCGGCCAGTCATGACCGAGCGAGCGGTGGGAATTGAATTGTTTTCTGCCTCTATATACCTAATTCTAGTGAGCCTTATCTTGATGCAGCAGCATTTAAGAATGAAAATAAATAACTTCCATAGCCATTGGCACCGGTGACAGAGTCAGTAGTGAAGATTTTGATCGGCCGGTCATGACCGAGCGAGCGGTGGGAATTGAATTGTTTTCTGCCTCTATATACCTAATTCTAGTGAGCCTTATCTTGATGCAGCAGCATTTAAGAATGAAAATAAATAACTTCCATAGCCATTGGCACCGGTGACAGAGTCAGTAGTGAAGATTTTGATCGGCCGGTCATGACCGAGCGAGCGGTGGGAATTGAATTGTTTTCTGCCTCTATATACCCTAATTCTAATGAGCCTTATCTTGATGCAGCAGCATTTAAGAATGAAAATAAATAACTTCCATAACCATTGGCACCGGTGACAGAGTCAGTAGTGAAGATTTTGATCGGCCGGTCATGACCGAGCGAGCGGTGGGAATTGAATTGTTTTCTGCCTCTATATACCCAATTCTAATGAGCCTTATCTTGATGCAGCAGCATTTAAGAATGAAAATAAATAACTTCCATAACCATTGGCACCGGTGACAGAGTCAGTAGTGAAGATTTTGATCGGCCGGTCATGACCGAGCGAGCGGTGGGAATTGAATTGTTTTCTGCCTCTATATACCTAATTCTAGTGAGCCTTATCTTGATGCAGCAGCATTTAAAAAGGTCAAAGAAAGGCTATGTACACTACAGGAGTAATCAAACAGACTTTGCCATCCTGAAATAGTGTATAAAAACTTGTTTTCATCATATGTTCTACTTAAACTAGTTGTAACTCCTTTCGTTTTACTCGTATTGAATTTTCAAGCAATGCTTCAAAATCTGCACCTTTTTCTGATCCTTATGGTATGTAACAAGTACTGATAAACACAATATTAAGAAAATATATATTACGTCCTCACGTAAATTTCGTAGATTATAAATAATGAAAAAGAAACTAGACGCAGGATTGGAATGGGATAGGGTTTAAAAACGAGGAGAAAAATATTTATGATTTCACAATATAACTCTTTGTTATATTTGATCGGTATCTATCTCATGAAAAATAGTTATCTACTAAAATAATGATATCATTACACAAACAATATTAGCTTCTAAGCTAAGATACCAATTGAACAAAGTGCTTTATTTATTAGTTGGTAATTTTATAAGGAATATCTGATATCTTTTCCATCAACATTGGTAAAGTATTAGATCCACCATACTGATTTTATCATCTGTTTTAACCCAAATAAATTCATTTATAGCAATAAAAGTTTCTGGTGAAATTAACTGAAACTATGCTGAAAGTCTTACATTATTCCCATGTACAACATAGTTTAAAAAAAACAAAATCGAAGAGGAAATTTTGCAAAAAATTTCCCGGAGTAGAAAAAATGACAGAAATACACCATATGTTGAGGTCAATTCTAGACATCCACGAGGGTCTGTAAGATGGTTAAACGTGTCGTAAGGCTTAGTTATGAACTGCTTTGAGCTGTAACAGTCATTACAAGAATATTCGTGGACGTTAAGACAATATGTGTTCCTTACGGGGTAACGTGTCGTGTGTAGGAGTATACGCGGGTTACTGATGGCTATCATATCCTCTCGATGGAGCTTGACACTGCAATAAAAGTACTGCATTACATTTTTTAATGAAAATAAATCACTTCCATAGCCATTGGCACCGGTGACAGAGTCAGTAGTGAAAATTTTGATCGGACGGTCATGTCCGAACGAGCGGTGGGAATTGAATTGTTTTCTGCCTCTATATACCTAATTCTAGTGAGCCTTATCTTGATGCAGCAGCATTTAAGAATGAAAATAAATAACTTCCATAGCCATTGGCACCGGTGACAGAGTCAGTAGTGAAGATTTTGATCGGCCGGTCATGACCGAGCGAGCGGTGGGAATTGAATTGTTTTCTGCCTCTATATACCTAATTCTAGTGAGCCTTATCTTGATGCAGCAGCATTTAAGAATGAAAATAAATAACTTCCATAGCCATTGGCACCGGTGACAGAGTCAGTAGTGAAGATTTTGATCGGCCGGTCATGACCGAGCGAGCGGTGGGAATTGAATTGTTTTCTGCCTCTATATACCTAATTCTAGTGAGCCTTATCTTGATGCAGCAGCATTTAAGAATGAAAATAAATAACTTCCATAGCCATTGGCACCGGTGACAGAGTCAGTAGTGAAGATTTTGATCGGCCGGTCATGACCGAGCGAGCGGTGGGAATTGAATTGTTTTCTGCCTCTATATACCTAATTCTAATGAGCCTTATCTTGATGCAGCAGCATTTAAGAATGAAAATAAATAACTTCCATAACCATTGGCACCGGTGACAGAGTCAGTAGTGAAGATTTTGATCGGCCGGTCATGACCGAGCGAGCGGTGGGAATTGAATTGTTTTCTGCCTCTATATACCTAATTCTAGTGAGCCTTATCTTGATGCAGCAGCATTTAAAAAGGTCAAAGAAAGGCTATGTACACTACAGGAGTAATCAAACAGACTTTGCCATCCTGAAATAGTGTATAAAAACTTGTTTTCATCATATGTTCTACTTAAACTAGTTGTAACTCCTTTCGTTTTACTCGTATTGAATTTTCAAGCAATGCTTCAAAATCTGCACCTTTTTCTGATCCTTATGGTATGTAACAAGTACTGATAAACACAATATTAAGAAAATATATATTACGTCCTCACGTAAATTTCGTAGATTATAAATAATGAAAAAGAAACTAGACGCAGGATTGGAATGGGATAGGGTTTAAAAAGAGGAGAAAAATATTTATAATTTCACAATATAACTCTTTGTTATATTTGATCGGTATCTATCTCATGAAAAATAGTTATCTACTAAAATAATGATATCATTACACAAACAATATTAGCTTCTAAGCTAAGATACCAATTGAACAAAGTGCTTTATTTATTAGTTGGTAATTTCATAAGGAATATCTGATATCTTTTCCATCAACATTGGTAAAGTATTAGATCCACCATACTGATTTTATCATCTGTTTTAACCCAAATCAATTCATTATAGCAATAAAAGTTTCTGGTGAAATTAACTGAAACTATGCTGAAAGTCTTACATTATTCCCATGTACAACATAGTTTAAAAAAAACAAAATCGAAGAGGAAATTTTGCAAAAAATTTCCCGGAGTAGAAAAAATGACAGAAATACACCATATGTTGAGGTCAATTCTAGACATCCACGAGGGTCTGTAAGATGGTTAAACGTGTCGTAAGGCTTAGTTATGAACTGCTTTGAGCTGTAACAGTCATTACAAGAATATTCGTGGACGTTAAGACAATATGTGTTCCTTACGGGGTAACGTGTCGTGTGTAGGAGTATACGCGGGTTACTGATGGCTATCATATCCTCTCGATGGAGCTTGACACTGCAATAAAAGTACTGCATTACATTTTTTAATGAAAATAAATCACTTCCATAGCCATTGGCACCGGTGACAGAGTCAGTAGTGAAAATTTTGATCGGACGGTCATGTCCGAACGAGCGGTGGGAATTGAATTGTTTTCTGCCTCTATATACCTAATTCTAGTGAGCCTTATCTTGATGCAGCAGCATTTAAGAATGAAAATAAATAACTTCCATAGCCATTGGCACCGGTGACAGAGTCAGTAGTGAAGATTTTGATCGGCCGGTCATGACCGAGCGAGCGGTGGGAATTGAATTGTTTTCTGCCTCTATATACCTAATTCTAGTGAGCCTTATCTTGATGCAGCAGCATTTAAGAATGAAAATAAATAACTTCCATAGCCATTGGCACCGGTGACAGAGTCAGTAGTGAAGATTTTGATCGGCCGGTCATGACCGAGCGAGCGGTGGGAATTGAATTGTTTTCTGCCTCTATATACCTAATTCTAGTGAGCCTTATCTTGATGCAGCAGCATTTAAGAATGAAAATAAATAACTTCCATAGCCATTGGCACCGGTGACAGAGTCAGTAGTGAAGATTTTGATCGGCCGGTCATGACCGAGCGAGCGGTGGGAATTGAATTGTTTTCTGCCTCTATATACCTAATTCTAGTGAGCCTTATCTTGATGCAGCAGCATTTAAGAATGAAAATAAATAACTTCCATAACCATTGGCACCGGTGACAGAGTCAGTAGTGAAGATTTTGATCGGCCGGTCATGACCGAGCGAGCGGTGGGAATTGAATTGTTTTCTGCCTCTATATACCTAATTCTAGTGAGCCTTATCTTGATGCAGCAGCATTTAAAAAGGTCAAAGAAAGGCTATGTACACTACAGGAGTAATCAAACAGACTTTGCCATCCTGAAATAGTGTATAAAAACTTGTTTTCATCATATGTTCTACTTAAACTAGTTGTAACTCCTTTCGTTTTACTCGTATTGAATTTTCAAGCAATGCTTCAAAATCTGCACCTTTTTCTGATCCTTATGGTATGTAACAAGTACTGATAAACACAATATTAAGAAAATATATATTACGTCCTCACGTAAATTTCGTAGATTATAAATAATGAAAAAGAAACTAGACGCAGGATTGGAATGGGATAGGGTTTAAAAACGAGGAGAAAAATATTTATGGTTTCACAATATAACTCTTTGTTATATTTGATCGGTATCTATCTCATGAAAAATAGTTATCTACTAAAATAATGATATCATTACACAAACAATATTAGCTTCTAAGCTAAGATACCAATTGAACAAAGTGCTTTATTTATTAGTTGGTAATTTTATAAGGAATATCTGATATCTTTTCCATCAACATTGGTAAAGTATTAGATCCACCATACTGATTTTATCATCTGTTTTAACCCAAATAAATTCATTTATAGCAATAAAAGTTTCTGGTGAAATTAACTGAAACTATGCTGAAAGTCTTACATTATTCCCATGTACAACATAGTTTAAAAAAAACAAAATCGAAGAGGAAATTTTGCAAAAAATTTCCCGGAGTAGAAAAAATGACAGAAATACACCATATGTTGAGGTCAATTCTAGACATCCACGAGGGTCTGTAAGATGGTTAAACGTGTCGTAAGGCTTAGTTATGAACTGCTTTGAGCTGTAACAGTCATTACAAGAATATTCGTGGACGTTAAGACAATATGTGTTCCTTACGGGGTAACGTGTCGTGTGTAGGAGTATACGCGGGTTACTGATGGCTATCATATCCTCTCGATGGAGCTTGACACTGCAATAAAAGTACTGCATTACATTTTTTAATGAAAATAAATCACTTCCATAGCCATTGGCACCGGTGACAGAGTCAGTAGTGAAAATTTTGATCGGCCGGTCATGTCCGAGCGAGCGGTGGGAATTGAATTGTTTTCTGCCTCTATATACCTAATTCTAGTGAGCCTTATCTTGATGCAGCAGCATTTAAGAATGAAAATAAATAACTTCCATAGCCATTGGCACCGGTGACAGAGTCAGTAGTGAAGATTTTGATCGGCCGGTCATGACCGAGCGAGCGGTGGGAATTGAATTGTTTTCTGCCTCTATATACCTAATTCTAGTGAGCCTTATCTTGATGCAGCAGCATTTAAGAATGAAAATAAATAACTTCCATAGCCATTGGCACCGGTGACAGAGTCAGTAGTGAAGATTTTGATCGGCCGGTCATGACCGAGCGAGCGGTGGGAATTGAATTGTTTTCTGCCTCTATATACCTATTTCTAGTGAGCCTTATCTTGATGCAGCAGCATTTAAGAATGAAAATAAATAACTTCCATAGCCATTGGCACCGGTGACAGAGTCAGTAGTGAAGATTTTGATCGGCCGGTCATGACCGAGCGAGCGGTGGGAATTGAATTGTTTTCTGCCTCTATATACCTAATTCTAATGAGCCTTATCTTGATGCAGCAGCATTTAAGGTCAAAGGAAGGCTATGTACACTACAGGAGTAATCAAACAGACTCTGATCAGTAAACCGCTTACAATCTTATTCAATAAATCCTTAAGAGATGTTAAAGTTCCATCAGATTGGAAACGTGCAAATGTAACACCAATCTTCAAAAAGGGGGACAAGTCACAACCTGGAAATTATAGGCCAATCAGTCTGACATCAGTTGTATGTAAATTAATGGAGACAATCATTCGTGACAATGTGGTGAAATTCCTTGAAGACAACGATATAATAAAACCCTCACAGCATGGTTTTCGTAATAAACGTTCATGTTTAACTGACTTATTAGAATTCTTCCACAATGTTTTTGACGCGTACGATGAAAGCAGAGCAGTAGATGTCATATATCTGGATTTTCAAAAGGCCTTTGATAAAGTATCTCATCAACGATTGCTTAATAAACTAATGACTCACGGTATCTCTGGTAGCATTTACAATTGGCTTCTGGACTGGCTCTCTGAACGTAAGCAGAGAGTAGTCTTAAACGGTGTCTCCTCTCAATGGTTAAACGTAAAAAGTGGCGTACCACAAGGTTCAGTGCTTGGTCCTGTCTTATTCATGATATATGTTAATGACATAGATGATGGGATCACTTGCAAAATATCGAAATTCGCTGACGATACGAAAATTCTCAGCAAAGTAACTACGACAATTGACAGAGAAGTCTTACAATCAGACCTAGATCGACTAACGTCTTGGGCCAATAAATGGCAAATGAAATTTAACGTTGAAAAATGCAAGGTACTACACATCGGAAGAAATAATGATCACGTTCAGTACTCAATGAATGGTAAACCATTTTCTACAGTAAACAAGGAAAAAGATCTGGGAATCACAATATCAAACGATTTAAAACCCAGTCAACATTGCTCAGAGGTAGTTAAAACTGCTAACAGATTGGTCGGCTTTATTGGGCGTACTTTCGAAAATAAATCAGAAAAAGTCATATTAAAACTGCATAATTCACTAGTACGACCCCATCTTGAGTATTGCGTACAGTTTTGGTCCCCATATTACAGAAAGGACATTGACAAACTGGAAAGAGTCCAGCGAAGAATAACAAAAATGATTCCAAGGCTGAAAAATAAACCTTATGAAGAAAGACTTAAAGAACTAAACTTATTCAGCCTAGAAAAACGAAGGATGCGAGGGGATTTAATTGAAATGTTCAAGATAATCAAAGGATTCGATAATATCAATACAGAAGATTACATTACTTTTGATAGATCAAATATAACAAGAAGACATCATTCTTTTAAGATTACTGGTAAAAGATTCACATCAAACGAAGCCAAGCACTTCTTTTTCAATCGGATCGTGAACGTTTGGAACTCCCTGCCCGCCAATGTCGTCGACAGTAAAACAATTACTACGTTCAAAAATAGACTTGACAAATACTTAGAAGCCAATCCACAACTAAAATACTATACGTTAACGTAGCAAACTTTTGAGTATGTTCATCCTGATGTACCTAACTTACGAAATGTCGATTCAAAAGACGTCGCTAGTGGCCTGACATCGCTTGCCAGGAAGTAGTGGTAGCAGTAGTGGTAGTGACAATAGTGATAGTCTTGTCTTGGTTAGCCTTCCTTTTCCTGCCAGCCATGGCTGGGGAGAGAAGCCTTCACCCTTACTATCCTGTATCCTTCACTCTAGATTAGATAGTGTACTCACAAACAGCCTCGTAAGGGCCAGCAGGCCTGTTGCTGTTTGTTCTTCCTATGTGTTCCTATGTGTTCCTCCTCCTGGTCTTCTTCCTCCTAGACCTCCTCCTCCTCCTCCTCCTCTATCACTACCACTGATAACTGAACAGAGCTTGGGACTGATTCACTTCTGCCTCCCTAAAAAGTACCAGACAAGGCTGCCACACCATTCTTTTACATCCACACTATTCCTACACCTACACTATGCAAACAACACATTATTAACACTTCAAACACTCAAACTCCCTATAAATCCACGCAAATCTCTTCATGCTCCCTATATGCTTTCTCTATTATCTTCTTCCCTTCGTTTCCCTTTGCATTTGCTGTCGTCTATTCCTCCCCGTCTCCCACCCTCTCTTCCTCCCCTCCACTCCCACCCTAAGCTTGTCAGACGAGCGCCGGTTCCTGTTACTGCATGAATTGCAACTCTTGTTAATTAAATGTGTTACCAGATTTAATCTTCCTTTCCTTATCAAGTTCATAGGCTCATAAGTATGTCATGGGTAATTAGGTTTGTTTATATATACTGTTTGGTCCTTGCCTTTACTGTCTCTCTTTATCACTTCCTTCCTTCTAATTCTTTTCTTCTCCCTCCTCCTCCTCCTCCTCCTCTTTACGTTAAACAACTATGACTCGTAAAAAAACTGAAATGCTTATCTAATAACATAATGTCTGTGTAAAGTAGATATAATCATAATAATTATTTGTCTCGTAGGGAACAGCATCGCGGGAGGTGAAGCGTTGAGAACAATTAATGAGGATTTTCATGCTTATATTCTTTTTCTCTGCAAACATGTTATTTGCCATTCAGCTTGCAAGGTTATCCAATGAAGCAGGAGCGTTGCGTCCCCTCACAATGATTCTTTTTTGTTTAATTTGTCGTTTCGCATTTATCTTATCGCAAATGTTGTGTGTATGTGTGTGTGTGTGTGTGTGTGTGTGTTTTGTTTAGTCAGGAAAATCAAACAAGAAATAGAAAAGTGCTAAGGGTACATTCAGCAACTTTACGTTTGGTCTGGCTCGATGATTTAAAGGAGGTAATTAATTGTTGCTCTACATGTCAACATTTCATCGCAGTGTTGAACTTCAAAGGAGGTGATGTAAACTTTTATTATTTTTTTTTACTTGTTTTGAAGCCGGTCTGATGTGTTCTGTCAGGATGTTGTGTTGTGTTTCCTTAGCTGAAGGCGTTGGTGGCGTGGCTGACGTGGCACCTGCAGTCATGTGTTTATAGTAGTAGCTAATTAGTGTCTTTGTTGTTTCCTTGTTGTTGCACTCGCTGGAAAGTCACAATCAAATCCAGGACGAAAAGGTAACGTGTGTGTAAAGAACAAAGAGATAATGTGTGTGTGTGTGTGAAGAACAAAAAGATAACGTGTGTGTCTGAAGAACGAAAAGATAAAGTATGTGTGAATAATAGAGATAACGTGTGTGAAGAACAAAGAGATAACGTGTGTGTATGTGAAGAACGAAAAAGTTAATATGTGCGTGACTTCGAAGCGTTGGACGACTTAATGATAATAAGCCTAACTTTTTCTGGCTTTAAATACGATTGGTTTAGCTCATCGATCATCATTCATAATCATCCTGCCATTATCAATATTATCTCTCTCTCTCTCTCTCTCTCTCTCTCTCTCTCTCTCTCTCTCTCTCTCTCTCTCTCTCTCTCTCTCTCTCTCTCTCTCTCTCTCTCTCTCTCTCTCTCTCTCTCTCTCTCTCTCTCTCCAATCGATATTAATTTTGTGTTGTCCTCAGAGTCACAGAGAATTTATTTTATCTTCAGGTTCAATCTCGTGTATTTCTTCCCTTTTCGCTCGCTCCTTTTTTTTCTATTCTTTTATACATGCATTGGTTTTTTGGTAAGATAGATTTCTCAATATTTTTTATGCAGGAAATCTCTTCTTTGTTTGTTGAAGTTGTTTTGGTCGACTTGTTTTGTTTTCAGGGAGTGGTTCCTTCGTTTTGGGTATAAAGGTTTGTTTGTTGTTTGTTTGTTTGTTGTGCTGCGCTGTTGTGTTTATTTTACTTGTGCTATGACTTCGTTCTTTTTTCCTCGCTTTCTTTCTTATTTTTATTTCTTCCTTTATATATATATATATATTTTTTTACCTACATCTTAATCATTTTCCTTTCTTCCTTTCCTACTCGTCTTCCTTTCCTACTTTTCTTTCTTTCTTTCTTTCTTGCTTTCTTTCTTGCTTTCTTTCTATCTTTCTTCATCAGCCATTTCAGAGCCCACCCCCCCGCCCCCCACCACACACACTACACTCAAGGGATCAAACCTATCCTCCCTTTACAAGAAAAGATTGTAACCCGTTGAAATCCTTCCATTGCAGGCATTGCGGTCTACAATTCTCACCCACCACGAACGAAGAATTCCTAGTAAGTACCTGTCATAATGTTTTGTTGATTACTAAGTCCCTGTATTATGCAATTGCTGAAGGTTATCACTATCAATTTGTACCTCATTTTTTATCTATTGCCTACTTTATATCTTCCTTCTAGAGTCCTCACAACCCTGACACAATAGTCTACTCTTATGTCTCTGATTTCACCGATAGAAAACCTGTTAAATGTGAATAGAAGACATACTACGTGTATTATGCATTTGTGTTGTTACTGAATGGTATAGTTATTGTTATTGTTATTGTTATTGTTATCATTATTATTATTATTTTTATTATTATTATTATTATTACTATCATTATTATTTATTATTATATTTATCATTAATATATTTTTTTTACGATTACAAATGAGGGTGAGTGGGACGGCAGGGATAGGAGGGGCAATAGAAGGTCAAGGGGAGGAGGGCAAGGGAGGTAGTTTATAGTGTTGGTTGCGTGTGAATGATCGAGCCACACGCCGCCCCACGCCGCCCAAGCCTCGGATGGTGAGTTTGTTTACATTGTTTACACCGTTTGCACTTGTTTACATTTATACTTTCATGGTTCGTTATACTATGAAGCGAGGGCGTTACAGTCTGTTAATTTCTTTTTCATTTATTCTTGCATTCATTTCGTATTGCCTCCTCTGTTTGCACTGGTAATTATTGTTTACTTGGCGTATCAGAACCTACCATGGTATTTGGTTTTACAATACACATGTTTCAATTTCTATTCATTCGCTTCTATGTCTATTTTTTATTTAATATATTGCAACGATGATCTTAACACAGTGACAAGTTATTTTAGTTGTGAATCTACTATGTGAAGACTGAGATTAATATACTTTTTAATAACATGAATATATACTAACTAGAAAATCTTGTGTTGGATGCCGTGCTTCTTATCACACGTAATTACCCTCATCAGCAACACTAAGTTATTTTTAAGCTGACTAATGACTGCCGGACTTGCCTTGACACGAAGCTAACGACAAGAACGTAAACTCTTCTCTTAGTAAGCTCACAGTGGCTTTTTTGGGAAGACGCAAGGAAGCCACTATCACAGAGGACTTATAATTAGACCTCATTTTAAGCTCACAGTGGTCAGTTTGTCTCGCTTGTTCACGCGAAATTGGTATTAACACCCAACACCTAACTGCATTCTCAAGCCAGTTATCGACATGTATTATAAGCTGGTGTTTTAAGGAGAATGTGAACCTGTGACTCACGAAAAAAGTGCATCGCAGATAGACAATTTATCCACTTAACCATTATTGTCCACTTTCACATGTTAGTCAATTTATTCAATCTACTCCCCTCAATTTTTTTTTCACTTATTTTTTCATTTAAGGTTATTTTAAAAGTTCTTACTCCGCTATCGTAGGTCCCACTTTCTCGTTTAGTTAATAGGTACGAACATACATACATACAAGCAAATAAAACTCTGCCGTCATTATAGAATCAGTCATTAACGGAGACAATACAATGCAGTGCCAGGACAGTGTACTAATCAAGTTAATTTACGCCTCGACGTCTGCTGAGTTTGCAATTTTGCGCAGAGTTCATTAATTTAGGAGTAATGTGTGTTGACATGTATGATTTGTGTGCCGTTGTTATTAAGGAAAGAGTTGACGTAATGTTTTCGTTTTCCATCCTGCCTTGTACAGTCTAGGTCCTTAACGGTGATAGCGTGTGTGACTTAAAATGGAAAAAGAAATATTATAGAATGAAAGGAAACTAAACATGGATGATAAAGGAAGGGGGATAAACAGAACAAGTATTAGTATTAGTGTTAAGGTTATTATTTTATAGTGTTAGAAGAAAAAACTGAGAAGGAAAGTAGAATTAGTATATGTGTTAGCGTTAGAAATAGTTGTAGTAGTATTATAAATATGAATTATAGTAGTAGCAAAATAAATTTATAAGTCAAATGTTAGAAATAGAGATAAACAAAAAACATGAACACCTCAAAATAGTGATGAAAACGGCGTCACAAAGCATCAAATGAACTCGCTACTATTGTGTCGAGTATTGTCATAATAATTAGTCTATTTTTATTTCATTCCACCTACCTGCATATGTATTCACTGAGTTTGCAGTTTCAATAATGAAATGCATAGCAATGGCAGAGTTTTAGATCATTATAATTGGCGTCATTTATTCCGTGTCAAGCAAAGCATAACCAAATTGATTGTTTACTCCCGTATCAAACTTTTTCATAAAAAGAGAAGTGTTGATTTTTGAAATCTTTTGTACATCACAATTTAGTTTTTCATTCCAATTTGGTACATTTTTGTAATATTTTTTCCAGACCCTAATTAATTTAGGTAGGTACATACACACACATATATACACACATACACACATACAAATGGACACACACATGACACACAGACACCACCCTTTAAAAAAAAACAACAACACACAGACAGACACACACACATACGTATACTCACACACTACTACCACTACCTACTACTACTACTACTACTCCTCCTACTACTACTACTACTACTACTACTACTACTACTACTCCTACTACTACTCCTACTACTACTACTACTACTACTACTACTACTACTACTACTACTACTACTACTACTACTACTACTACTACTACTACTACACCCGTCTTAATAACTACTACTTCTACTCTTGTCTATGATCACTTTTTTCTGTGGGATAACAAATGTTGGTCATACACAGCTGAGGGAAAAGCTTTGTCTTGCTGTCTTCCAGGCGTGGAGAACTAAATGAAAACGATGAAAAATAGAGTTTGAAATAAATTACGAGAAATACGACAAAAAAAAATCGGGGTCAGCAGGGAGAGAGAGAGAGAGAGAGAGAGAGAGAGAGAGAGAGAGAGAGAGAGAGAGAGAGAGAGAGAGAGAGAGAGAGAGAGAGAGAGAGAGAGAGAGAGAGAGAGAGAGAGAGAGAGAGAGAGAGAGAGAGAGAGAGAGAGAGAGAAAATAAAAAAGTCGAGCAACTAGTCATTCATTAAATTTGTTAATACATTACTGCAATGCAATTATTTCCTTCCTCTAATTATCATTCTCTCTCTCTCTCTCTCTCTCTCTCTCTCTCTCTCTCTCTCTCTCTCTCTCTCTCTCTCTCTCTCAATGCCATTCTCACATCGATTACCCGCCTACCTACCCATTCATTATTTCTCCATTACTATTGCTCGTATAGAAAAAAAAAAAAAAAAAAAATCTAGCAACAATAGCAATAAAAAGGAACGCGTAAAATAATTTGAAATCACGTAAAATGCAAAATAAAAATATAAACGAACGAGAGAGAGAGAGAGAGAGAGAGAGAGAGAGAGAGAGAGAGAGAGAGAGAGAGAGAGAGAGAGAGAGAGAGAGAGAGAGAGAGAGAGAGAGAGAGAAAAAAAACAAAAATTAACCCAGAAGATTCGCGGGAGGAGATTTACGCTTTACCACAGGAAAATCGGTTTGCTGGCGTCTCACGTTATAGGAGGACTGTAGGAGCGAAGGAGGTGGAGGTGGGCTTGGGGTCCTACGAAGGATATATCACCAGGGTAGGCTGTACTTGACACTCCATTAGTTCCAAGGATTATCAGTGTCCGTGGCCTAGTAAAGGAGGAGGAGGAGGAGGAGGAGGAGGAGGAGGAGGAGGAGGATGTGGAGGAGGTGGTGGAGGTGGCGGTGGAGGAGGAAAAGGACATATATTGCAATAGGAAAGGAAAGGAGGTGATTATGAGAGAGAGAGAGAGAGAGAGAGAGAGAGAGAGAGAGAGAGAGAGAGAGAGAGAGAGAGAGAGAGAGAGAGAGAGAGAGAGAGAGAGAGAGAGAGAGAGAGAGATCCTTACATAAACGTTATTATGAAGATGAAGAGAAACATTTGTGCAAGTCTTTCCTTCTCATCTAATAATACTTCCATTTGTACATTTATTTTATGACTGCACCATTCTCTCTCTCTCTCTCTCTCTCTCTCTCTCTCTCTCTCTCTCTCTCTCTCTCTCTCTCTCTCTCTCTCTCTCTCTCTCTCTCTCTCTCTCTCTCTCTCTCTCTCTTTCTGACACATTTAGTATGTTTAAGAGTTAATTCCTATCCTCTACCTTGCTTGCTCTCTTTCTTCCCCTCTCTTTTCCCCTTCTCCCTTCCTCCTCTCTCTTCCCCTCCCCTCCCCTCCCCTCTTCCCTTTCTCTTTTCCCCATCCTCCTCCTACTTCTTCCCTCCCCTCCTCGTGGCTGTTCATTTCTCTAAAACGAGACCAGATAATGAGCCTTCCCCCTCCCCCCTCCCCCACACACACACAGACACAGACACAGACACAGACACAGACATGACAGACAGACAGACAGACAGACAGACAGACACACACACACACACACACACACACACACACACACACACACACACACACACACACACACACACACACAGACACAGACACAGACACAGACACAGACACAGACACAGACACACACACACACACACACACACACACATACATACATACATACATACATACATACATACACGAACGGGAGGTAAATGAAAAACGTACAAACATGCAAATAAACATCAAAGCAAACACCAAACACCTGTACCTTCAGCTGAACAAACAGGAGAGAGAGAGAGAGAGAGAGAGAGAGAGAGAGAGAGAGAGAGAGAGAGAGAGAGAGAGAGAGAGAGAGAGAGAGAGAGAGAGAGAGAGAGAGAGAGAGAGAGAGAGAGAGAGAGAGAGAGAGAGAGAGAGAGAGAGAGAGAGTAATTCCACTACATCATTAATTTTCATCCTTTCCTAACTTTGCTTTCGAAAATCACTTACGATTTTTTCCTTTCATCTCTCTTTTAAAATTTTTTGCTCCCGTGCAGTTTCTTTTCTCTTTGCTAACATTTTCGAATTTGTTACATTTTATCCTTTTTTTTTCACTCTGTTTTTTTTTTACTTACACATGCAATTCTTTCTTTCCTCACGCTACACATTCTCTACTGTAGATTATTATTTTCTTTCGACATTTTTTTACCCCTCACATTTTTATTTTCTCTTTGCTGTCATTTAGCTTCTTTTTTTTTCTATATCTTTTCGGCTTTGTTCTTCAATGATTTTCCGTCCGTCACTGTACCCATTTTTTCTTTCCATTTTGCACCTCGAAACAGTGATATTTTATTCTCTCTTCCTGTCTCCCTCTCCCTCTAACCTTTCATCCTTTATCATCACTCCCTTCCCTCCGTCCTTTTATCGAACATTTCAAGCTTTCATCCCTCTTTCCTTTAATCTCCGTTATTCTGATGTTCTTCTCCCTATTTCCCCTTCCCTCTCCTCCCCTCCTTTTCCTTATTCTACTTTTATTTTACCTCCCCTTTTCACTTTTCCTTTTGCTCTTAACATTTTTATTTAGTGTACCATCCATTCCTAGCTTTATCAATTCTTCCAATCACATTTTTGCCTCACTGGTTACTACACGTCCATTCCATTACATCCAACTACCACACTTTTTTTTACCCTATCCGATCACTCTTTTCGTTTTTTCCCTTTTTCTTTCCCTCTCTTCCAACACTCTTCTTCCCGCCCTCCCTCCCGCCCTCCCTGCCCTCCTCACCTTTTGTCCGGCCTTCATCGAGGTGTCCTTAACGTTCCTGATGCCCTTCTTGGCGTCTTGGGCGAGATCTGTGAGCGATCTCTTCGTTAGTGAGCTGCGGCGTGAGTCCGTTCCGGGTGGCAGGAGGGAGTTTCTGAAGAGGGGAAGCGAGGTGAGTGCTGGGAAGGGAGGGAACGAGGGAGTGAGGGAGGGAACGGGAGAGAAAAAGAGTGACTAGGTATGTGTAGGAGTAAGGATATGAGGGGAGGGGGAAGCACGTGAATTGGGGAGTGAGGGAAGGAGGAAGGCGTGGAGGGAAGGAGGGGGGAAGGTAGGTGAGAGAGGGAGTGAGGGAGTGAGTAACAGGGAGGTTGGGAGTAAGGGGAGAGGAGGGTGGAGGGTAAAGGACGGAATGCGGAATTGGAGACAAACAGGTGCATGTGCAGGGAGTTGAGTGTGTCTTTAAAAGCATTCACTCCGTCCATTAACTCTATTAAGTTTTACTCATCCTTCTTCTATCGTTTATTCCTTCCCTTTCGCCCTTTTCTTTCCCCTTCCCTGATGTTCATTTATCTATTTCTTCATTTACCATTTCAAGTGTCCAGCTTCCCTCTGATTCCCCTCTCATACACCCTCTAGCAACTCACTTTCGGGACGGTGATAAAGCCTCGAGCTGGGCGGAGGAGTAGGGGGGCGGTGCTCCAGGGGGCGGCGTGCCGGAGTGGGTGGGCGTGGCGGGGGTGGTGGAGGGTGTGCTGGGGCGCGGCAGGTTGCGGGGGCTGAGGAGAGGCGTACCAGCGGGCGGAGTGCCTGTAGGAGGAGTGCCGTGGCGGGAACCCCGAAGCTCTGCAATGAGAAAGTAACGCCTCGTGAGCTGCATTGTGACGCAGTGTGACGCAGGAGTGACGTGGTGTTTTGTTGATCAATGTTTGGATGAAAACGAATAATTGTTTAAAATGTCTGGCCACAGCCTATCAGTGTCAGAGTGATAATTCATAATATGATTTAGTATTCGCGCACTCCCTTAGTCCTTAAGGTGTGGGCGTTGCCTCACCTGGGGAGCCACGGTGGGCCAGGTGTTCGTCAAAGAGCCTCCCCCGGGCCTCAAATGAGCCATCCTGGCGGGACATGTTGCCCAGCGCCACGCGATGCCGCGATCTCTGGGTGGACCTTTCCTTTCACTGCTGCTGGGGTGACGGGGCGGCTCTATGGTCAGGTCACAAGGCCTCACGTCTCGTAAACCTGGCTGGGTGACAGGTAGTCATTAATTCCTATGCAGGTGGTCATTAACGCTGAATCACCTGATAACATTTTTTTTCAAGTCTAACCTAACCCAATAGCAATCCAGGGCATGTATTTATTGTCACTTGGAGGCCGCGGCTCACCTTCTCCCTAGGGGTCTGCTGGCAGCGTACACCTGAGTGGGGTGTGAGGCTCCACCTGCTGCTGCCGAGACAAGTCAAGGTCACGGCGCCTCCCTTACTCCCACCTGCGGGAAAGAAAGAAAAGGCGGTCAAGAGCTGAGTAAAAGAGAGAGAGAGAGAGAGAGAGAGAGAGAGAGAGAGAGAGAGAGAGAGAGAGAGAGAGAGAGAGAGAGAGAGAGAGAGAGAGAGAGAGAGAGAGAGAGAGAGAGAGAGAGAGAGAGAGAGAGAGAGAGAGAGAGAGAGAGAAAAAAAAAGAAGTTATAGATGTTCACAATGAAGTCCTTTGCCGAGTTGAGGCAAAAGAAGACAGAAAAGGGCTTTGCACGTCGTAGAGTTTGTACATCCTAACAAGCCACAACTACACCTACACCCATTATCTTTACCTCTCCTCCTCACTATCCTCACCACCCTTACACTCATCACCACCATTATCACCACCATCACCACGACCATCACCATGACAATCACTAAGAAGAAGAAATAAAAAAATGTAGTCATCGCTTTTTGGAAGATAAGGGATTATAGTTTTCCTCCTCCGTGACCTCGCTAGCCACCAACACAACTCCCCTCACGCGGTCATAGCACCTAATTTTTTCTTCTCACTTCTTACCTCCACTCCCCTCTCTCCCCTCTCTCCCCTCTCCTCCCTTTTCCCCTCCCATCCTCCCCTCCCGTCACACCCCTCCACATCCACTCCCACTCCTCATTCAATGCCAATACTCACCACTCCCTCCCTCTTCCTTGCTCCCCTCACCTTGCCTCCATCTCCTTCCCCTCCCCCTTGCCTCTACCTCCCCTTTACATACTTTTCTTTGCTTCCTAAAAAAACAAACATGCATTATATATAAGGAATATATAACAAGTCACTTTTCGAAATTATATTCAATTGTGTTCATCTCTCTATCTATCAATTTATTTATTTATCTATCTATTTGTCTGTTTGTGTACGTGCATGTGTGTGTGTGTGTGTGTGTGTGTGTGTGTGTGTGTGTGTGTGTGTGTGTGTGTGTGTGTGTGTGTGTGTGTGTGTGTGTGTGTGTGCCGCATCGTCGATTATATTAAAGTTTCTCCCTCGCGTGGCCGCCAACCATTTGTAGACGGAGAAGGAGTAGGCGCCGTCGCGTCTGAACTCGCTCCTCCTCCTCCTCCTCCTCCTCCTCCTCCTCCTCCTCCTCCTCCTCCTCCTCCTCCTCCTTCTCTTCCTCCTTTTTCAAATATTTTCCTCCTCCATCCTTTCCTTCCATCCTCTTTTACATTAACCTTTACTCTCATATTCCTCCTCCTCCTCAGTGTTCGACCTTGTAGTCCTCCTCCTCCTTTCCGATGGATAAGTGTTTAATGAAAGGAAATAAGTGAATTACTTCGAAGATAATGTGGAAGATTATGATACAAGAGAGAGAGAGAGAGAGAGAGAGAGAGAGAGAGAGAGAGAGAGAGAGAGAGAGAGAGAGAGAGAGAGAGAGAGAGAGAGAGAGAGAGAGAGAGAGAGAGAGAGAGCGAGAGATCCAATAACTGAAATAAATCTTCTTAATGCCCTTTGCTTGCGAGAAAACTTTGGGGTATTAAAGAAAGAAAATTCGATAAATCCTTTTTCTTTTTACCCGAGGATTATGAAGGGAAAAAAAAAATTGTCAACAAAGAATTATTATTTTTTTTTATCCCTTGCGAAGAAGAAACACGATTGAAGGGACTTGATGGAAAGTTTCATCAGTGATTGGGAAGAAGAAAACGAGGTGAAGTGTTTTGTGCTTTTATAAAGTGATCGAATTCCAAGGCTCATGAATAGATTGAGAGAGAGAGAGAGAGAGAGAGAGAGAGAGAGAGAGAGAGAGAGAGAGAGAGAGAGAGAGAGAGAGAGAGAGAGAGAGAGAGAGAGAGAGAGAGAGAGAGAGAGAGAAAAAAACCCTTCATATTCTTCCACACATACAAAAAAATCACTCTATAGGACATCTCTTCATTAAAAGTGACATAATATTTTTCCCTTGAGTATATTTTCATCACCACACACACGCTGTAGTCCCACATTACACCTCACCAAGGCTGTGACTCGCTGGTTCTTTATGAATGAGCTCAAGGCACGCGAGGGTGTGGACGCCTTTGTATTGAGGACACAAGCCACATGACGAGAAAGAAGGCAATGAAAGAAGTGCAAGAATGAACGCGTTTTGCAACCATGGATTGAAGGGTAGAAATGGAAGTTGTAACTCTTTCATCTATTCTTATCTATATGTATCTATGTATCTATCAATCAATGCAATCAATTGAATACCAAATGACCTGCATCTATACCCTCCCCCCATCCCCTTGGTCAAGTGGGACAGTAATCACTCCCTGTCAGTGAAATTCTTTAGCGACACCTTGACTGGTTAAAGGCGGGGACGTTAACCACTGACTCATGGGAGCGAGTGTGTGTGTGTGTGTGTGTGTGTGTGTGTGTGTGTGTGTGTGTGTGTGTGCGTGTGCGTGTGCGTGTGCGTGTGTGAACATAAGGGCGTGAGGGCACATCGTCTCTTAAATTCAAGGCCGTGTATACATCTGGAAAAACACGTCGTAAAACACACATTCGAGCCGGAATAACGAGGAGAATTATCTGTATTATTTGAATAAAAACAAAAACATCGGGTTGTTATCCATGTGATAATATTAATGTAATGTTGGAATAAAATTACTTAAATTTATTCCTTTGCGTCGCTGCCAGTCAGTCCTTCATGAATAATTTCCTTCAAGTTGTAGATGCAATTGATTAGATTTTTGTGTTTGGTTATGAAGTAATGTAACGTGTCATTAGTTATTAGTTTCTTCTAACAGAGTGGCAACAAATTTCATATAAATGCTTGAGTTTTTGAATGATTATATAGATTAAAAAGCTTGGACATGACACACAAAAATATAAACATAAATCACATTAAACACAACTATTTCTTCGATCACAAGCACCAGCCCGAATAGCGCTCGAACCGGTGAGGTGGAAGGGAATGCAACAAGGGTGGGGAAGGAAAGGAGGGAAAGGGAGATGTGGAAGTGTTGGAGGGGAAGGTGTAGGGGGTGGAAGGAAGATGGAAATGAAAAAGGAGGAGAAGAAGGAAGAAGAGGGAAAAGGTAGTGGAAGTTGTGATGGTGGTGGTGGAAGAAGAGGAGGAGGAGGAGGAGGAGGAGGAGGAAAGTTAGGCAAGAAAAAATAGCATGTGCGTCTTCGTTTCATGTCTGCACTGGAAACATTTTAGGACATGCGATACAAAAATATGTAAAATCAGGCATGACTCAAGCATCGTTTGTTCTGCTTCCACACACGCACAGTGGCATGCATAAATATACTCGTATGTATGTATGTATGTATATCATGAACACGTGGTAAAACGCAGTATATACTTTCACATTTTTCCTTTTGAACAATAACAATGCAGCAGGGGGAAGAATGAGGTGTTAAAGAATTATACGTTGTTTCGTGCTGCTCTGGCCCTTCCTCGCCCCCACACACCACCCACCACCTACCACCCTAACAAGGTGGGAGACAGGTGGGAGAACGGTGAGGAGGAGTACCACAAGGGGAGGAGCCAATCACTACTTAATTAACACTACTTAACTGCAATCACAGGCGGAGACAACGCTTGGTTTGTACATCTATGTTTGTCATATAGATAGACAGAAAAACATACCGAACACACAGATTGAATGATTTATTGATAGATAGTTCGATAAATAAAATATACATTGCTAAATTCAACCATTACTATTTCATCACACGACATGCAAAGGTAACAAAAACTATTGAAATTTCTAGACCGAAGTTTCAGCTAATCACGCGTCATGCTATTTTTAAAACCTCGCACCGAGCCAGTCTGAAAATTGAATCGAAGAAAAAATTAAACACGAACAACAAAAGTTAAAAGCGAAGTTGCATTATTTCGCTTTTTCATCATGAGAGAGAGAGAGAGAGAGAGAGAGAGAGAGAGAGAGAGAGAGAGAGAGAGAGAGAGAGAGAGAGAGAGAGAGAGAGAGAGAGAGAGAGAGAGAGAGAGAGAGAGAGAGAGAGAGAGAGATAACCCACTCCCACTTCCTCTACCCCATCCCCTCCCATCCATGCCCCTCTCCTCCTCATACTCCTCCTGATAGGAAGACTACGTGAGAAATGAAAGTTAACATTGAAGCTGCCATGTTTTGTATGTGTAGAAATACATAAAAAAGAATCACTACATAATAATAATGAATAGAGCTGTCTTGCAGAGAGATTTAGACGTATAACACTAACGACTCCAAAGGAAGGAAGGCAACACTGAATTAACTTTTTGTATAATGAAGCTAACATTATAAGAATTTATGAACAGACTCGTTAGCATCAAAACTTCTTAGAGTAAGACTGTAAGTTAACGTAGCACTGATGAGACCACACTTCGGGCACGCGGTACCTTTGTCAAACACAGTGGTAAGTGAGAGGAGTTTGCAGAGTTTCAAGGGGAATTTAGATGAAAGATTTGAGTGACGATCGTAGGGTGTGGAAATGACTTGCAACGAAGGTGATAATTGGACTTTGGACAAGGAAGGTTTTTACTCACTATATTCTCATTTCAATTATATCTCCTCCTCCTCCTCGTCCTCCTCCTCCTCCTCCGTATTTCCAGCTGCTAGATTTCAACTGTATATTCTAAAATTCTCAATGGTTTTACGGAGTCTCTATAATGTAATTAAGTATTGAAAATTGTGTCAAGATTATTCAGACGAACCGAAATTCATTGACTCTTCGGGTAAAATCTGCAGCTGTCGTTGAATATGAAGGAATGCACTCGATACACACACTTTTATGCACGGTAATGAAGTTGTTAAAGTTAAACAGAAAAAATAGATTGAATGATCATTATTAACAATTATTCAACGTTCATAAAGTAACGATTAGCTTACAGCGGCGAAAAGGAAAGAAAAAGAAAACTATTTGAAACTTTTAAGGATATACATCGTGAAAAAAAACAGTTTGCGTTTAACCCCGAACAGTAATAAAAAAATAATTGCAAAATCAAGGGAAATTAACGTTTTTTTTATTACAGGATAAGGATGCAGTCTAATGGTAATAATATGATAAGAAAATGCCAACATATATTGCTGTTCCCAAAATGTATAAGAGAAAGTGTCAAAAAAGGTTGGTAATTTTTGTTGTCATAGAGATGTCTTGATACCTCTCACTTAAAAATATTGAAATCATAGGAAGAGGAAAGCAGATTAGGTAGAAAGTGTCAAAGTATATCAGTAAAAAGGAT
>JAPQNM010000044.1:2061111-2063611 GCA_029783475.1 Metacarcinus magister | reverse complement strand
CACAATACCACAACACCATAACACCACCACCACCACCACCCACCACCACAACCACTACTTGACGGTAAAACTGCACCAACATCTGAACACTGCAACACCACCACCACTATCAACACCACACTAAGGCTACACCGCTTCTTCCTCAAACACACGAGATCATAAACGCAACACAGACCACCACTTGATGCCTACTGAGCACACACACACACACACACACACACACACGTCCCGCCGGAACACACAGAGTGCCTGGACCGTCACACGAGACACGAACACAAATGTGGCAGACGGCAGACAGGGCAGACCAGACTAGCACGAGGAGGAGCAGGGGGAAGAGAAGTAGGAGGAGGAGGAGGAGGAGGAGAAGAAGGAGGAGGAGGAGAAGGGAGAGGAAATGGGAGAGGGGAGACGGAAGCAGTTGGAGGCAAAGAGGAGGGAAAGTATGGGAGGAAAATGGATTAAAGCTTGTGAGGGAAGGGGAATGAAAGGGGAAAAGGAGGGGAGGAGGGGGAAGGAAACATTGAAGAGTGGGTGTGGTTCCTTCCGCCTTCCACCACAGCCAGTACAAACTCACTCCTTCCAGCACCACCACCACCACCACCACCACCATCCGGTCAATATCCTACCAGTCTGCATTGCATTCCTTTTTCCTTGATCCTTCACTCCTTCACTCCTTCTTCCCCACCCGTACTACACCCTCCCCCTACCCCCCACACATACACATACACATACACATACACAAACACACGCCTCTCACACACACACACACACTCCTTTTCAAGCTTTCACTCCTTTTCCTTACTCTCCCGAATCCTATCCAGTCCCTCCCTTGCCTCCCCTTCCTTCCCCTTCCTTTCCCTTCCTTCCCTTTCCTCATCTTCTAAGTGCCGGGGATCTAGCTGGCACTAAGACGCAGAAGAACGAAACGAAAAGGGAAAATCTCACAAGTTTGAGTAAGTCCAGAAGAGGAAGGGAAGGAGGAGGGAAAGGAGAGGGAAGGAGTATGGAGATAGGGAAAAGAGGGTGGAGGGGAAACAGGGAATTAGATAAGAGGGTTCTGAGGCTTGAGGGGATGAGAGGGGAAGGGGGTTAAGGGGTGGGGCTTAATTTAATAGTGGTGATGAAGAGGTCAGAAAGGTTTGGAAGGAAAGAGAGGTAATTCTCTTTTCTCTCTCTCTCTCTCTCTCTCTCTCTCTCTCTCTCTCTCTCTCTCTCTCTCCTCTCTCTCTCTCTCTCTCTCTCTCTCTCTCACTCTAACGTGGAGGAGGTGAGACAGCCAGTGATTCCTCTTATCACCATTGTAGATGAAGTCAAGTGCACAGTGAACTCACTGACACACACACACACACACACACACACACACACACACACACACACACACACACACACACACACACACACACACACACACACACACACACACACACACACACACACACACACACACACACATTCTAGTTAGACTGACATCCATTTTCTGTTTCAGTTATCCAACAGGGGAAACTTTTCTACCACGCACCCTTTAAACTCTCTCTCTCTCTCTCTCCTCTCTCTCTCTCTCTCTCTCTCTCTCTCTCTCTCTCTCTCTCTCTCTCTCTCTCTCTCTCTCTCTCTCTCTCTCTCTCTCTCTTTCTCTCTTTCCACACGCCTTTGCTCATTGCTTTAGCTGGAAATTCTAACAGGTTGAAGTGTGCGTGTGTGAAGGAATGGTGGTGTGTGGTGTGGTGTGCGTTTGTGGTGTGTGGTGTGGTGTGCGTTTGTGGTGTGTGGTGTGGTGTGCGTTTGTGGTGTGGGGTGTGGTGTGCGTTTGTGGTGTGTGGTGTGGTGTGCGTTTGTGGTGTGTGGTGTGGTGTGCGTTTGTGGTGTGGGTGCGAGTAGTGGGTGTGTGGGCGGCAACGGGCGGCGGTCACTGTTAGCTGCTTCTGCCAAGGCAATAATAAACTTCAAAGGGAGATAAAAGAGAAGAAAGGGAGAGAGAGAGAGAGAGAGAGAGAGAGAGAGAGAGAGAGAGAGAGAGAGAGAGAGAGAGAGAGAGAGAGAGAGAGAGAGAGAGAGAGAGAGAGAGAGAGAGAGTGAGAGTAATGTAGTTTGTGTGTGTCAGAGTTTACGTGTTTATTATGCAGTTGATTTTAGTAATGATCTAATAAATTAATGTCACCTAAATGTTTCTGTTTACAATGGAAATTATTACAATGAACTTAACGAGAAAAAAAAAAGTTATTTCAATTAAAACAATTGATCAAAATAATACCATCTCTTATATATTCTTGCCTATTCTTGTCTCGGAAACACACACACACACACACACACACACACACACACACACACACACACACACACACACACACACACACACACACACATACACACATACACATTTCTTCTTCATGCCTGACGGTTCAAACAGACGAAGGAGACATCTTTCAAGTTTTATTCTGCGTTCTGTCAGTTAATCTTAAATCTAAAAGCTATTCAGTGGATGATTAAGATTCAGCTTCGC
>JAPQNM010000044.1:2053611-2056111 GCA_029783475.1 Metacarcinus magister | reverse complement strand
CAGCATTATTTTCCTTTGGAAGGTTTTGGGTGAGAAATGAGGTCGTATGAAATTTGTTTCTGACTTTGAGGGTTCGCCTTTTACATATTTCATTTCTTTTTTTTTGTTTTATTTCTGCCTATTTTCATCTTATATGCTATCTGTTTGACATTTTTTTTTTTAATGTGTAATGAATTTTTTATTTGCTCATATTCTTTCTTTGTCGTGTAATTTTTGCTATTATGTTTCTTGCTGCTTCATATTATTCAGAAATCTAATCTTATTCTATTTTCTTCCACGACCAGCATTATTTCCTTTGTGCATTTTCTTCTCTATCTTTTCTTATGTAGTTACATTTTCAATAGCGTTCTGTATCATATGAATAGGAATGCGTAGGTTTTATAGATGAATATGAGATGCTGTTTTCTTTCTTTCCTTTATATGAATTTATCTCGGACGTATTCGCCTCCATCTGCTTCCTTCACATTATAGTTCTCAAGTCTACAGTCTGTCTTTCCTCTCGACCTATATTACAGTTTAGAGCACACAAGTCTCGAACCTGTTCTCTCTCTCTCTCTCTCTCTCTCTCTCTCTCTCTCTCTCTCTCTCTCTCTCTCTCTCTCTCTCTCTCTCTCTCTCTCTCTCACACGTCGCTCAGAATCTTGAGAGAGAGAGAAAAAAAAGAAGAGGTAAACACCCTCAGATAGATTGACAGACGAGTATTCACACCTGAAAAACGCTTCTCTCTGGTGAAAGAAACCATTTATCGAGACAAAAATCTCTCTCTCTCTCTCTCTCTCTCTCTCTCTCTCTCTCTCTCTCTCTCTCTCTCTCTCTCTCTCTCTCTCTCTCTCTCTCTCTCTCTCTCTCTCTCTCTCTCTCTCTCTCAACGTGAAAGGTGCCTCTCTGACGCTTACCCTTTCATCTCTTTGTCAACTCGCTTTTGTAAACAGTGAAGTGTTTCGTCTTAATACACAGGGAAGAAGAAAAGAGGTACCCGATTCAAACTACCTTTTTTTCCCCCCTCATATATTCATCCTATAGTCGTAGTGGCTGTCAGTGTGTGTGTGTGTGTGTGTGTGTGTGTGTGTGTGTGTGTGTGTGTGTGTGTGTGTGTGTGTGTGTGTGTGTGTGTGTATTAGAAAAAAAAAAAGTTGTCCATACATTCACTCTTTGTATACTGTAGTGCTTGTTTTTATTCTCTTTTTAGGTCTCACTCTTTTGTTTTTTTGTTTATCTCAGAGCGTGAGGGATGCTGTGTTTTGTCTTGGTGAGGGAAGGAACAGGGAACGGGGAAGATGAAGCTAGGGGAAGAAGAAGAGGAAGAAGAGGAAGAGGAGGGTGATGCTACTGAAGGAACGTAAGAGGGGAGAGGAGGGAGGCTGTTTTGAAGCTTGAGATAACGTGATAGGGAGTACTAAATGTGTTTCTGTTTTTTTATGTGTGTGTGTGTGTGTGTGTGTGTGTGTGTGTGTGTGTGTGTGTGTGTGTGTGTGTGTGTGTGTGTGTGTGTGTGTGTGTGTGTGTGTGTTTTGTGTATGTGTGTGTGTGTTTTATGTATGTGTGTGTGATCGTGATAAATTACTTAGCTAACGACAGCAGTGAAAGGCTGAGTGATATCAGATTGGCAGTAAGGAGAGTGTGTGAGTACATACAAACACACACACACACACACACACACACACACACACACACACACACACACACACACACACACACACAATGAGAGAGAGAGAGAGAGAGAGAGAGAGAGAGAGAGAGAGAGAGAGAGAGAGAGAGAGAGAGAGAGAGAGAGAGAGAGAGAGAGAGAGAGAGAGAGAGAGAGAGAGAGAGAGAGAGAGAGAGAGAGAGAGAGAGAGATTGATTTAGTGGGAGTAATGGCCTAGAATAAAAGGAGGAGGAGGAGGAGGAGGAGGAGGAGGAGGAGGAGGAGGAGAAGGAGGAGGAGGAGGAGGAGGAGGAGGAGAAGGAGAAGGAGAAGGAAGAGGAGGAGGAGGAGAAAAAGGAGGAGGAAAAGAAAAGGAGGATGAAAAAGAAAAAAGAGGAGATAATCTAGAAGCGAAATGTGATATATAAACAAACAATACAAACAAAGGCAAACAATAAATGCTCCTTCCCTTCTCTCACTACACAGAATAAAAATAAAAAACACCAACACACTAAAAAAAACCCAAAAAAAAAAAATCAACTACATTAATCCTCCTTACAAAAAAAAACAAACCAAAAAAAACAAGTCCCATAAACCTTCTTCATCAGCCCCCCCCCCACACACAAAAGGAAAGAGAGAAAAAGAGAAGCTCCATATTTTCCCTGCGTCTACTTGGAAGTCACTTTTCATTCTCACTTGAGGAGGTGGTGATCAGCTTGACTCAATACCCTGCTTAGAACACGTGTCAGGGAGGACCCATTCATCTTGTTGCCTCAATGATCCTGCTTCTGATTGAGCTTCAAGGACGATTGTTTTGTTTGATTGGAGGAGGAGGAGGAGGAGGAGGAGGAGGAGGAGGAGGAGGAGGAGGAG
>JAPQNM010000044.1:2033611-2048611 GCA_029783475.1 Metacarcinus magister | reverse complement strand
TGTAGAGATCAATTCTACACATCCACGAGGGTCTGTATGATGGTTAAACGTGTCGTAGAGCTTAGTTATGAACTGCTTTGAGCTGTAACAGTCATTACAAGAATATACGTTGAAGTTAAGACTACATGTGTATCCTACGGGGTAACGCGTCGTGTGTAGGAGTATGCGTTGGTTACTGATAGCTATCATATCCTCTTGATGGAGCTTGACACTGCAATAAATGTACTGCATTACATTTTTTAATGAAAATAAATAACTTCCATAGACGTTGGCACCGATAGTGAAAAGTGAAGGTTTTGATCGGCCGGCCGGTCATGACCGAACGAGCGATGGGAATTGAATTGTTTTCTGCCTCTATCTATATACCTTATTATAGTGAGCCTTATCTTGATGCAACAGCATTTGAGAAGGTCAGAAAAAGGCTATTTACACTACAGGAGTATTCAAATAGACTCTGCCATTCTGAAATAGTGTATAAAAATCTTGTTTTCATCATCTACTCTACTTAAACTAGCTGTAACTCCCTAAGTTTTACTCGTATTGAGTTTTCAATCACAGATTCAAAATCAGCACAGCTTTCCAATCCTTATGGTATGTAACAAGTACTGATAAACACAATATTAAGAAAACATATATTACGTCATCACGTAAATTAAGTAGATTATAAATAATGAAAAAAGAAACTAGACGCAGGATTGGAATGGGATTTGGTTTAAAAAATAGATAAAAATATTTATAATTCTACAACATAACTCTTTGTTATATTGGATGGCTATCTATCTCATGAAAAATAGTTATTTACTAAAATAATGATACCATTAAACAATAGCTATTAGCTTTTAAGCTAAGATACCAATTGAACAAAGTGCTTTGTTTCTTAGTTGGTCATTTCATAAGGAATATCTGATATCTTTTCCATCAACATTGGTAAAGTATTAGATCCACCATAATGATTTTATAATTTTTTTTAACCCAAATCAATTCATTTATAGCTATAAAAGTTTCTAGTGAAATTAACTGAAACTAAGCTGAAAGTATTACATTATTCCTATGTACAACATAGTTTAAAAAGAACAAAATCGAAGAGGAAAAATGTTTTTTTTTTTCTCTGACTAGAAAAAATGACACAAATACACCATATGTAGAGATCAATTCTACACATCCACGAGGGTCTGTATGATGGTTAAACGTGTCGTAGAGCTTAGTTATGAACTGCTTTGAGCTGTAACAGTCATTACAAGAATATACGTTGAAGTTAAGACTACATGTGTATCCTACGGGGTAACGCGTCGTGTGTAGGAGTATGCGTTGGTTACTGATAGCTATCATATCCTCTTGATGGAGCTTGACACTGCAATAAATGTACTGCATTACATTTTTTAATGAAAATAAATAACTTCCATAGACGTTGGCACCGATAGTGAAAAGTGAAGGTTTTGATCGGCCGGCCGGTCATGACCGAACGAGCGATGGGAATTGAATTGTTTTCTGCCTCTATCTATATACCTTATTATAGTGAGCCTTATCTTGATGCAACAGCATTTGAGAAGGTCAGAAAAAGGCTATTTACACTACAGGAGTATTCAAATAGACTCTGCCATTCTGAAATAGTGTATAAAAATCTTGTTTTCATCATCTACTCTACTTAAACTAGCTGTAACTCCCTAAGTTTTACTCGTATTGAGTTTTCAATCACAGATTCAAAATCAGCACAGTTTTCCAATCCTTATGGTATGTAACAAGTACTGATAAACACAATATTAAGAAAACATATATTACGTCATCACGTAAATTAAGTAGATTATAAATAATGAAAAAAGAAACTAGACGCAGGATTGGAATGGGATTTGGTTTAAAAAATAGAGAAAAATATTTATAATTCTACAACATAACTCTTTGTTATATTGGATGGCTATCTATCTCATGAAAAATAGTTATTTACTAAAATAATGATACCATTAAACAATAGCTATTAGCTTTTAAGCTAAGATACCAATTGAACAAAGTGCTTTGTTTCTTAGTTGGTCATTTCATAAGGAATATCTGATATCTTTTCCATCAACATTGGTAAAGTATTAGATCCACCATAATGATTTTATAATTTGTTTTAACCCAAATCAATTCATTTATAGCTATAAAAGTTTCTAGTGAAATTAACTGAAACTAAGCTGAAAGTATTACATTATTCCTATGTACAACATAGTTTAAAAAGAACAAAATCGAAGAGGAAAAATGTTTTTTTTTTTCTCTGACTAGAAAAAATGACACATATACACCATATGTAGAGATCAATTCTACACATCCACGAGGGCCTGTATGATGGTTAAACGTGTCGTAGAGCTTAGTTATGAACTGCTTTGAGCTGTAACAGTCATTACAAGAATATACGTTGAAGTTAAGACTACATGTGTATCCTACGGGGTAACGCGTCGTGTGTAGGAGTATGCGTTGGTTACTGATAGCTATCATATCCTCTTGATGGAGCTTGACACTGCAATAAATGTACTGCATTACATTTTTTAATGAAAATAAATAACTTCCATAGACGTTGGCACCGATAGTGAAAAGTGAAGGTTTTGATCGGCCGGCCGGTCATGACCGAACGAGCGATGGGAATTGAATTGTTTTCTGCCTCTATCTATATACCTTATTATAGTGAGCCTTATCTTGATGCAACAGCATTTGAGAAGGTCAGAAAAAGGCTATTTACACTACAGGAGTATTCAAATAGACTCTGCCATTCTGAAATAGTGTATAAAAATCTTGTTTTCATCATCTACTCTACTTAAACTAGCTGTAACTCCCTAAGTTTTACTCGTATTGAGTTTTCAATCACAGATTCAAAATCAGCACAGCTTTCCAATCCTTATGGTATGTAACAAGTACTGATAAACACAATATTAAGAAAACATATATTACGTCATCACGTAAATTAAGTAGATTATAAATAATGAAAAAAGAAACTAGACGCAGGATTGGAATGGGATTTGGTTTAAAAAATAGATAAAAATATTTATAATTCTACAACATAACTCTTTGTTATATTGGATGGCTATCTATCTCATGAAAAATAGTTATTTACTAAAATAATGATACCATTAAACAATAGCTATTAGCTTTTAAGCTAAGATACCAATTGAACAAAGTGCTTTGTTTCTTAGTTGGTCATTTCATAAGGAATATCTGATATCTTTTCCATCAACATTGGTAAAGTATTAGATCCACCATAATGATTTTATAATTTTTTTTAACCCAAATCAATTCATTTATAGCTATAAAAGTTTCTAGTGAAATTAACTGAAACTAAGCTGAAAGTATTACATTATTCCTATGTACAACATAGTTTAAAAAGAACAAAATCGAAGAGGAAAAATGTTTTTTTTTTTCTCTGACTAGAAAAAATGACACAAATACACCATATGTAGAGATCAATTCTACACATCCACGAGGGTCTGTATGATGGTTAAACGTGTCGTAGAGCTTAGTTATGAACTGCTTTGAGCTGTAACAGTCATTACAAGAATATACGTTGAAGTTAAGACTACATGTGTATCCTACGGGGTAACGCGTCGTGTGTAGGAGTATGCGTTGGTTACTGATAGCTATCATATCCTCTTGATGGAGCTTGACACTGCAATAAATGTACTGCATTACATTTTTTAATGAAAATAAATAACTTCCATAGACGTTGGCACCGATAGTGAAAAGTGAAGGTTTTGATCGGCCGGCCGGTCATGACCGAACGAGCGATGGGAATTGAATTGTTTTCTGCCTCTATCTATATACCTTATTATAGTGAGCCTTATCTTGATGCAACAGCATTTGAGAAGGTCAGAAAAAGGCTATTTACACTACAGGAGTATTCAAATAGACTCTGCCATTCTGAAATAGTGTATAAAAATCTTGTTTTCATCATCTACTCTACTTAAACTAGCTGTAACTCCCTAAGTTTTACTCGTATTGAGTTTTCAATCACAGATTCAAAATCAGCACAGTTTTCCAATCCTTATGGTATGTAACAAGTACTGATAAACACAATATTAAGAAAACATATATTACGTCATCACGTAAATTAAGTAGATTATAAATAATGAAAAAAGAAACTAGACGCAGGATTGGAATGGGATTTGGTTTAAAAAATAGAGAAAAATATTTATAATTCTACAACATAACTCTTTGTTATATTGGATGGCTATCTATCTCATGAAAAATAGTTATTTACTAAAATAATGATACCATTAAACAATAGCTATTAGCTTTTAAGCTAAGATACCAATTGAACAAAGTGCTTTGTTTCTTAGTTGGTCATTTCATAAGGAATATCTGATATCTTTTCCATCAACATTGGTAAAGTATTAGATCCACCATAATGATTTTATAATTTTTTTTAACCCAAATCAATTCATTTATAGCTATAAAAGTTTCTAGTGAAATTAACTGAAACTAAGCTGAAAGTATTACATTATTCCTATGTACAACATAGTTTAAAAAGAACAAAATCGAAGAGGAAAAATGTTTTTTTTTTTCTCTGACTAGAAAAAATGACACAAATACACCATATGTAGAGATCAATTCTACACATCCACGAGGGTCTGTATGATGGTTAAACGTGTCGTAGAGCTTAGTTATGAACTGCTTTGAGCTGTAACAGTCATTACAAGAATATACGTTGAAGTTAAGACTACATGTGTATCCTACGGGGTAACGCGTCGTGTGTAGGAGTATGCGTTGGTTACTGATAGCTATCATATCCTCTTGATGGAGCTTGACACTGCAATAAATGTACTGCATTACATTTTTTAATGAAAATAAATAACTTCCATAGACGTTGGCACCGATAGTGAAAAGTGAAGGTTTTGATCGGCCGGCCGGTCATGACCGAACGAGCGATGGGAATTGAATTGTTTTCTGCCTCTATCTATATACCTTATTATAGTGAGCCTTATCTTGATGCAACAGCATTTGAGAAGGTCAGAAAAAGGCTATTTACACTACAGGAGTATTCAAATAGACTCTGCCATTCTGAAATAGTGTATAAAAATCTTGTTTTCATCATCTACTCTACTTAAACTAGCTGTAACTCCCTAAGTTTTACTCGTATTGAGTTTTCAATCACAGATTCAAAATCAGCACAGCTTTTCCAATCCTTATGGTATGTAACAAGTACTGATAAACACAATATTAAGAAAACATATATTACGTCATCACGTAAATTAAGTAGATTATAAATAATGAAAAAAGAAACTAGACGCAGGATTGGAATGGGATTTGGTTTAAAAAATAGATAAAAATATTTATAATTCTACAACATAACTCTTTGTTATATTGGATGGCTATCTATCTCATGAAAAATAGTTATTTACTAAAATAATGATACCATTAAACAATAGCTATTAGCTTTTAAGCTAAGATACCAATTGAACAAAGTGCTTTGTTTCTTAGTTGGTCATTTCATAAGGAATATCTGATATCTTTTCCATCAACATTGGTAAAGTATTAGATCCACCATAATGATTTTATAATTTTTTTTAACCCAAATCAATTCATTTATAGCTATAAAAGTTTCTAGTGAAATTAACTGAAACTAAGCTGAAAGTATTACATTATTCCTATGTACAACATAGTTTAAAAAGAACAAAATCGAAGAGGAAAAATGTTTTTTTTTTTCTCTGACTAGAAAAAATGACACAAATACACCATATGTAGAGATCAATTCTACACATCCACGAGGGTCTGTATGATGGTTAAACGTGTCGTAGAGCTTAGTTATGAACTGCTTTGAGCTGTAACAGTCATTACAAGAATATACGTTGAAGTTAAGACTACATGTGTATCCTACGGGGTAACGCGTCGTGTGTAGGAGTATGCGTTGGTTACTGATAGCTATCATATCCTCTTGATGGAGCTTGACACTGCAATAAATGTACTGCATTACATTTTTTAATGAAAATAAATAACTTCCATAGACGTTGGCACCGATAGTGAAAAGTGAAGGTTTTGATCGGCCGGCCGGTCATGACCGAACGAGCGATGGGAATTGAATTGTTTTCTGCCTCTATCTATATACCTTATTATAGTGAGCCTTATCTTGATGCAACAGCATTTGAGAAGGTCAGAAAAAGGCTATTTACACTACAGGAGTATTCAAATAGACTCTGCCATTCTGAAATAGTGTATAAAAATCTTGTTTTCATCATCTACTCTACTTAAACTAGCTGTAACTCCCTAAGTTTTACTCGTATTGAGTTTTCAATCACAGATTCAAAATCAGCACAGTTTTCCAATCCTTATGGTATGTAACAAGTACTGATAAACACAATATTAAGAAAACATATATTACGTCATCACGTAAATTAAGTAGATTATAAATAATGAAAAAAGAAACTAGACGCAGGATTGGAATGGGATTTGGTTTAAAAAATAGAGAAAAATATTTATAATTCTACAACATAACTCTTTGTTATATTGGATGGCTATCTATCTCATGAAAAATAGTTATTTACTAAAATAATGATACCATTAAACAATAGCTATTAGCTTTTAAGCTAAGATACCAATTGAACAAAGTGCTTTGTTTCTTAGTTGGTCATTTCATAAGGAATATCTGATATCTTTTCCATCAACATTGGTAAAGTATTAGATCCACCATAATGATTTTATAATTTTTTTTAACCCAAATCAATTCATTTATAGCTATAAAAGTTTCTAGTGAAATTAACTGAAACTAAGCTGAAAGTATTACATTATTCCTATGTACAACATAGTTTAAAAAGAACAAAATCGAAGAGGAAAAATGTTTTTTTTTTTCTCTGACTAGAAAAAATGACACAAATACACCATATGTAGAGATCAATTCTACACATCCACGAGGGTCTGTATGATGGTTAAACGTGTCGTAGAGCTTAGTTATGAACTGCTTTGAGCTGTAACAGTCATTACAAGAATATACGTTGAAGTTAAGACTACATGTGTATCCTACGGGGTAACGCGTCGTGTGTAGGAGTATGCGTTGGTTACTGATAGCTATCATATCCTCTTGATGGAGCTTGACACTGCAATAAATGTACTGCATTACATTTTTTAATGAAAATAAATAACTTCCATAGACGTTGGCACCGATAGTGAAAAGTGAAGGTTTTGATCGGCCGGCCGGTCATGACCGAACGAGCGATGGGAATTGAATTGTTTTCTGCCTCTATCTATATACCTTATTATAGTGAGCCTTATCTTGATGCAACAGCATTTGAGAAGGTCAGAAAAAGGCTATTTACACTACAGGAGTATTCAAATAGACTCTGCCATTCTGAAATAGTGTATAAAAATCTTGTTTTCATCATCTACTCTACTTAAACTAGCTGTAACTCCCTAAGTTTTACTCGTATTGAGTTTTCAATCACAGATTCAAAATCAGCACAGTTTTCCAATCCTTATGGTATGTAACAAGTACTGATAAACACAATATTAAGAAAACATATATTACGTCATCACGTAAATTAAGTAGATTATAAATAATGAAAAAAGAAACTAGACGCAGGATTGGAATGGGATTTGGTTTAAAAAATAGAAAAAAATATTTATAATTCTACAACATAACTCTTTGTTATATTGGATGGCTATCTATCTCATGAAAAATAGTTATTTACTAAAATAATGATACCATTAAACAATAGCTATTAGCTTTTAAGCTAAGATACCAATTGAACAAAGTGCTTTGTTTCTTAGTTGGTCATTTCATAAGGAATATCTGATATCTTTTCCATCAACATTGGTAAAGTATTAGATCCACCATAATGATTTTATAATTTTTTTTAACCCAAATCAATTCATTTATAGCTATAAAAGTTTCTAGTGAAATTAACTGAAACTAAGCTGAAAGTATTACATTATTCCTATGTACAACATAGTTTAAAAAGAACAAAATCGAAGAGGAAAAATGTTTTTTTTTTTCTCTGACTAGAAAAAATGACACAAATACACCATATGTAGAGATCAATTCTACACATCCACGAGGGTCTGTATGATGGTTAAACGTGTCGTAGAGCTTAGTTATGAACTGCTTTGAGCTGTAACAGTCATTACAAGAATATACGTTGAAGTTAAGACTACATGTGTATCCTACGGGGTAACGCGTCGTGTGTAGGAGTATGCGTTGGTTACTGATAGCTATCATATCCTCTTGATGGAGCTTGACACTGCAATAAATGTACTGCATTACATTTTTTAATGAAAATAAATAACTTCCATAGACGTTGGCACCGATAGTGAAAAGTGAAGGTTTTGATCGGCCGGCCGGTCATGACCGAACGAGCGATGGGAATTGAATTGTTTTCTGCCTCTATCTATATACCTTATTATAGTGAGCCTTATCTTGATGCAACAGCATTTGAGAAGGTCAGAAAAAGGCTATTTACACTACAGGAGTATTCAAATAGACTCTGCCATTCTGAAATAGTGTATAAAAATCTTGTTTTCATCATCTACTCTACTTAAACTAGCTGTAACTCCCTAAGTTTTACTCGTATTGAGTTTTCAATCACAGATTCAAAATCAGCACAGTTTTCCAATCCTTATGGTATGTAACAAGTACTGATAAACACAATATTAAGAAAACATATATTACGTCATCACGTAAATTAAGTAGATTATAAATAATGAAAAAAGAAACTAGACGCAGGATTGGAATGGGATTTGGTTTAAAAAATAGATAAAAATATTTATAATTCTACAACATAACTCTTTGTTATATTGGATGGCTATCTATCTCATGAAAAATAGTTATTTACTAAAATAATGATACCATTAAACAATAGCTATTAGCTTTTAAGCTAAGATACCAATTGAACAAAGTGCTTTGTTTCTTAGTTGGTCATTTCATAAGGAATATCTGATATCTTTTCCATCAACATTGGTAAAGTATTAGATCCACCATAATGATTTTATAATTTTTTTTAACCCAAATCAATTCATTTATAGCTATAAAAGTTTCTAGTGAAATTAACTGAAACTAAGCTGAAAGTATTACATTATTCCTATGTACAACATAGTTTAAAAAGAACAAAATCGAAGAGGAAAAATGTTTTTTTTTTTCTCTGACTAGAAAAAATGACACAAATACACCATATGTAGAGATCAATTCTACACATCCACGAGGGTCTGTATGATGGTTAAACGTGTCGTAGAGCTTAGTTATGAACTGCTTTGAGCTGTAACAGTCATTACAAGAATATACGTTGAAGTTAAGACTACATGTGTATCCTACGGGGTAACGCGTCGTGTGTAGGAGTATGCGTTGGTTACTGATAGCTATCATATCCTCTTGATGGAGCTTGACACTGCAATAAATGTACTGCATTACATTTTTTAATGAAAATAAATAACTTCCATAGACGTTGGCACCGATAGTGAAAAGTGAAGGTTTTGATCGGCCGGCCGGTCATGACCGAACGAGCGATGGGAATTGAATTGTTTTCTGCCTCTATCTATATACCTTATTATAGTGAGCCTTATCTTGATGCAACAGCATTTGAGAAGGTCAGAAAAAGGCTATTTACACTACAGGAGTATTCAAATAGACTCTGCCATTCTGAAATAGTGTATAAAAATCTTGTTTTCATCATCTACTCTACTTAAACTAGCTGTAACTCCCTAAGTTTTACTCGTATTGAGTTTTCAATCACAGATTCAAAATCAGCACAGTTTTCCAATCCTTATGGTATGTAACAAGTACTGATAAACACAATATTAAGAAAACATATATTACGTCATCACGTAAATTAAGTAGATTATAAATAATGAAAAAAGAAACTAGACGCAGGATTGGAATGGGATTTGGTTTAAAAAATAGATAAAAATATTTATAATTCTACAACATAACTCTTTGTTATATTGGATGGCTATCTATCTCATGAAAAATAGTTATTTACTAAAATAATGATACCATTAAACAATAGCTATTAGCTTTTAAGCTAAGATACCAATTGAACAAAGTGCTTTGTTTCTTAGTTGGTCATTTCATAAGGAATATCTGATATCTTTTCCATCAACATTGGTAAAGTATTAGATCCACCATAATGATTTTATAATTTTTTTTAACCCAAATCAATTCATTTATAGCTATAAAAGTTTCTAGTGAAATTAACTGAAACTAAGCTGAAAGTATTACATTATTCCTATGTACAACATAGTTTAAAAAGAACAAAATCGAAGAGGAAAAATGTTTTTTTTTTTCTCTGACTAGAAAAAATGACACAAATACACCATATGTAGAGATCAATTCTACACATCCACGAGGGTCTGTATGATGGTTAAACGTGTCGTAGAGCTTAGTTATGAACTGCTTTGAGCTGTAACAGTCATTACAAGAATATACGTTGAAGTTAAGACTACATGTGTATCCTACGGGGTAACGCGTCGTGTGTAGGAGTATGCGTTGGTTACTGATAGCTATCATATCCTCTTGATGGAGCTTGACACTGCAATAAATGTACTGCATTACATTTTTTAATGAAAATAAATAACTTCCATAGACGTTGGCACCGATAGTGAAAAGTGAAGGTTTTGATCGGCCGGCCGGTCATGACCGAACGAGCGATGGGAATTGAATTGTTTTCTGCCTCTATCTATATACCTTATTATAGTGAGCCTTATCTTGATGCAACAGCATTTGAGAAGGTCAGAAAAAGGCTATTTACACTACAGGAGTATTCAAATAGACTCTGCCATTCTGAAATAGTGTATAAAAATCTTGTTTTCATCATCTACTCTACTTAAACTAGCTGTAACTCCCTAAGTTTTACTCGTATTGAGTTTTCAATCACAGATTCAAAATCAGCACAGTTTTCCAATCCTTATGGTATGTAACAAGTACTGATAAACACAATATTAAGAAAACATATATTACGTCATCACGTAAATTAAGTAGATTATAAATAATGAAAAAAGAAACTAGACGCAGGATTGGAATGGGATTTGGTTTAAAAAATAGAGAAAAATATTTATAATTCTACAACATAACTCTTTGTTATATTGGATGGCTATCTATCTCATGAAAAATAGTTATTTACTAAAATAATGATACCATTAAACAATAGCTATTAGCTTTTAAGCTAAGATACCAATTGAACAAAGTGCTTTGTTTCTTAGTTGGTCATTTCATAAGGAATATCTGATATCTTTTCCATCAACATTGGTAAAGTATTAGATCCACCATAATGATTTTATAATTTTTTTTAACCCAAATCAATTCATTTATAGCTATAAAAGTTTCTAGTGAAATTAACTGAAACTAAGCTGAAAGTATTACATTATTCCTATGTACAACATAGTTTAAAAAGAACAAAATCGAAGAGGAAAAATGTTTTTTTTTTTCTCTGACTAGAAAAAATGACACAAATACACCATATGTAGAGATCAATTCTACACATCCACGAGGGTCTGTATGATGGTTAAACGTGTCGTAGAGCTTAGTTATGAACTGCTTTGAGCTGTAACAGTCATTACAAGAATATACGTTGAAGTTAAGACTACATGTGTATCCTACGGGGTAACGCGTCGTGTGTAGGAGTATGCGTTGGTTACTGATAGCTATCATATCCTCTTGATGGAGCTTGACACTGCAATAAATGTACTGCATTACATTTTTTAATGAAAATAAATAACTTCCATAGACGTTGGCACCGATAGTGAAAAGTGAAGGTTTTGATCGGCCGGCCGGTCATGACCGAACGAGCGATGGGAATTGAATTGTTTTCTGCCTCTATCTATATACCTTATTATAGTGAGCCTTATCTTGATGCAACAGCATTTGAGAAGGTCAGAAAAAGGCTATTTACACTACAGGAGTATTCAAATAGACTCTGCCATTCTGAAATAGTGTATAAAAATCTTGTTTTCATCATCTACTCTACTTAAACTAGCTGTAACTCCCTAAGTTTTACTCGTATTGAGTTTTCAATCACAGATTCAAAATCAGCACAGTTTTCCAATCCTTATGGTATGTAACAAGTACTGATAAACACAATATTAAGAAAACATATATTACGTCATCACGTAAATTAAGTAGATTATAAATAATGAAAAAAGAAACTAGACGCAGGATTGGAATGGGATTTGGTTTAAAAAATAGAGAAAAATATTTATAATTCTACAACATAACTCTTTGTTATATTGGATGGCTATCTATCTCATGAAAAATAGTTATTTACTAAAATAATGATACCATTAAACAATAGCTATTAGCTTTTAAGCTAAGATACCAATTGAACAAAGTGCTTTGTTTCTTAGTTGGTCATTTCATAAGGAATATCTGATATCTTTTCCATCAACATTGGTAAAGTATTAGATCCACCATAATGATTTTATAATTTTTTTTAACCCAAATCAATTCATTTATAGCTATAAAAGTTTCTAGTGAAATTAACTGAAACTAAGCTGAAAGTATTACATTATTCCTATGTACAACATAGTTTAAAAAGAACAAAATCGAAGAGGAAAAATGTTTTTTTTTTTCTCTGACTAGAAAAAATGACACAAATACACCATATGTAGAGATCAATTCTACACATCCACGAGGGTCTGTATGATGGTTAAACGTGTCGTAGAGCTTAGTTATGAACTGCTTTGAGCTGTAACAGTCATTACAAGAATATACGTTGAAGTTAAGACTACATGTGTATCCTACGGGGTAACGCGTCGTGTGTAGGAGTATGCGTTGGTTACTGATAGCTATCATATCCTCTTGATGGAGCTTGACACTGCAATAAATGTACTGCATTACATTTTTTAATGAAAATAAATAACTTCCATAGACGTTGGCACCGATAGTGAAAAGTGAAGGTTTTGATCGGCCGGCCGGTCATGACCGAACGAGCGATGGGAATTGAATTGTTTTCTGCCTCTATCTATATACCTTATTATAGTGAGCCTTATCTTGATGCAACAGCATTTGAGAAGGTCAGAAAAAGGCTATTTACACTACAGGAGTATTCAAATAGACTCTGCCATTCTGAAATAGTGTATAAAAATCTTGTTTTCATCATCTACTCTACTTAAACTAGCTGTAACTCCCTAAGTTTTACTCGTATTGAGTTTTCAATCACAGATTCAAAATCAGCACAGTTTTCCAATCCTTATGGTATGTAACAAGTACTGATAAACACAATATTAAGAAAACATATATTACGTCATCACGTAAATTAAGTAGATTATAAATAATGAAAAAAGAAACTAGACGCAGGATTGGAATGGGATTTGGTTTAAAAAATAGAGAAAAATATTTATAATTCTACAACATAACTCTTTGTTATATTGGATGGCTATCTATCTCATGAAAAATAGTTATTTACTAAAATAATGATACCATTAAACAATAGCTATTAGCTTTTAAGCTAAGATACCAATTGAACAAAGTGCTTTGTTTCTTAGTTGGTCATTTCATAAGGAATATCTGATATCTTTTCCATCAACATTGGTAAAGTATTAGATCCACCATAATGATTTTATAATTTTTTTTAACCCAAATCAATTCATTTATAGCTATAAAAGTTTCTAGTGAAATTAACTGAAACTAAGCTGAAAGTATTACATTATTCCTATGTACAACATAGTTTAAAAAGAACAAAATCGAAGAGGAAAAATGTTTTTTTTTTTCTCTGACTAGAAAAAATGACACAAATACACCATATGTAGAGATCAATTCTACACATCCACGAGGGTCTGTATGATGGTTAAACGTGTCGTAGAGCTTAGTTATGAACTGCTTTGAGCTGTAACAGTCATTACAAGAATATACGTTGAAGTTAAGACTACATGTGTATCCTACGGGGTAACGCGTCGTGTGTAGGAGTATGCGTTGGTTACTGATAGCTATCATATCCTCTTGATGGAGCTTGACACTGCAATAAATGTACTGCATTACATTTTTTAATGAAAATAAATAACTTCCATAGACGTTGGCACCGATAGTGAAAAGTGAAGGTTTTGATCGGCCGGCCGGTCATGACCGAACGAGCGATGGGAATTGAATTGTTTTCTGCCTCTATCTATATACCTTATTATAGTGAGCCTTATCTTGATGCAACAGCATTTGAGAAGGTCAGAAAAAGGCTATTTACACTACAGGAGTATTCAAATAGACTCTGCCATTCTGAAATAGTGTATAAAAATCTTGTTTTCATCATCTACTCTACTTAAACTAGCTGTAACTCCCTAAGTTTTACTCGTATTGAGTTTTCAATCACAGATTCAAAATCAGCACAGTTTTCCAATCCTTATGGTATGTAACAAGTACTGATAAACACAATATTAAGAAAACATATATTACGTCATCACGTAAATTAAGTAGATTATAAATAATGAAAAAAGAAACTAGACGCAGGATTGGAATGGGATTTGGTTTAAAAAATAGAGAAAAATATTTATAATTCTACAACATAACTCTTTGTTATATTGGATGGCTATCTATCTCATGAAAAATAGTTATTTACTAAAATAATGATACCATTAAACAATAGCTATTAGCTTTTAAGCTAAGATACCAATTGAACAAAGTGCTTTGTTTCTTAGTTGGTCATTTCATAAGGAATATCTGATATCTTTTCCATCAACATTGGTAAAGTATTAGATCCACCATAATGATTTTATAATTTTTTTTAACCCAAATCAATTCATTTATAGCTATAAAAGTTTCTAGTGAAATTAACTGAAACTAAGCTGAAAGTATTACATTATTCCTATGTACAACATAGTTTAAAAAGAACAAAATCGAAGAGGAAAAATGTTTTTTTTTTTCTCTGACTAGAAAAAATGACACAAATACACCATATGTAGAGATCAATTCTACACATCCACGAGGGTCTGTATGATGGTTAAACGTGTCGTAGAGCTTAGTTATGAACTGCTTTGAGCTGTAACAGTCATTACAAGAATATACGTTGAAGTTAAGACTACATGTGTATCCTACGGGGTAACGCGTCGTGTGTAGGAGTATGCGTTGGTTACTGA
>JAPQNM010000044.1:2021111-2028611 GCA_029783475.1 Metacarcinus magister | reverse complement strand
AAGAAATTGTAAAGAGACCGCCTGAAGCACTTGACACTAAAAGAACCGACGATGAACAGGAGGCGGTTGGTTCTTTTAGGTGCAGCCAAGAGCAGACATAAACCGAGGTGAGGGATGAGCTCAGTGCATCGGTCAACGGCACGGGGGGGAGGGTGTGGTGACGCCGCTGTGCCGCCGAAATGGGGTCGTTGTACTCAAGGACTGCAACGAGGGAGGCAAATGAGGCATGGAGAAGAAAACATTACATGAAAGCGAGAGAGAGAGAGAGAGAGAGAGAGAGAGAGAGAGAGAGAGAGAGAGAGAGAGAGAGAGAGAGAGAGAGAGAGAGAGAGAGAGAGAGAGAGAGAGAAGGGTTGAGGGCTAGTCGCAAAAAGAGATGAAGGGAAATAAATGAACAACGGGAAATAGAGAAATTGTTGCAGGGAGGAACGAAGGGCGGGAGGGATGAAGGGTGGGCGGAACGAAGGGAGGCAGGCATGGGTGCAGGTCTGGCGTGAAGTTACCTGCCTCCAATTAACCCGCACGGTGAGGGGAGGTCAGTAGGACGGCGCTGGGTTGCCTGCCTCGCCTCGCTTTGAGCTACAACATCACTGAGTTTGGTGGTAGTGTAACGCACGAGAGGAAGGAGGAAGGAACAGTATCCACGTAACGCTACACCACGACCCTTCCTCACTGCATATCTCCTTACTTAATAGAAGTGATTTTTTCAAGTGCTGTGCTGTTTTAACCCCGTCATATACCTGCCTTAAGCCCTGTCATCTTATCTGCTTGTCTATCTGTTTATCTTTGCATCTTGTTTTCGTTCCCTGTGTCTTTCTCTTCCTCCCTTCACGCTCTTCATTCACCTTATCTCTCTCGTACTGTCCATCCATATATTGTTATCTTACTGTTTTTGTACATCTACCTGTTTTTAGTGTTTTCTTTCTCATATTTCTCTTCCCGTCACCCGTCACCCCACCCGTCACCCGTCACCCGTCACCCGTCACCCGTCACCCCAGCCCGTCACCACATGCAGTCTTGCACCTCACAGCCAACAGCAAAGTCTTCACAGAACTACAGGAAAATTAAATGACTTTGGAATAGCAGTTTGCTGGTGTTTGACTAGTCATGTGGAATGAGAGAGAGAGAGAGAGAGAGAGAGAGAGAGAGAGAGAGAGAGAGAGAGAGAGAGAGAGAGAGAGAGAGAGAGAGAGAGAGAGAGAGAGAGAGAGAGAGAGAGAGAGAGAGAGAGAGAGAGAGAGAGAGAGAGAACAGACAGACATAGATAGACATCAGCTTCAGTCATCCTTCGTATTATTAACGCCAAGCTGACCCTACAAACCATTTCCATGATGCTGTTATGCAAACCAGAAGCGGTTGTATTGGCCAAAGGAAAGGGAGGGGAAAGGGAAGGGAAAGGGAGGGGAAAGGGAAGGGAAAGGGAGAGGGGAACGAAGGGGAGATGAAGACCGGAAGGAAATGCATGAGGGGAGGAATACGTGGGGAGAAACAGAATGAGGGGAAGGGGAATAAAGGGAGGTGAGTGAGAGAGGGAGAGAGGGATGATTGACAGAGGGAAATGTATAAAGTGAGAAGAGGATGTCTCTCTCTCTCTCTCTCTCTCTCTCTCTCTCTCTCTCTCTCTCTCTCTCTCTCTCTCTCTCTCTCTCTCTCTCTCTCTCTCTCTCTCTCTCTCTCTCGTTCTCTTTCTCTCTCTCTCTGAATCAGTCAATCAACTAATAATTCAAAAGCGGTAAGTGAGCAACAAAAAGAGAGAGAGAGAGAGAGAGAGAGAGAGAGAGAGAGAGAGAGAGAGAGAGAGAGAGAGAGAGAGAGAGAGAGAGAGAGAGAGAGAGAGAGAGAGAGAGAGAGAGAGAGAGAGAAGAGAAAGAAAAAATCATACTTGACACTTGCCCTAAAACCTTCCCTTTTGTCTTCATTTGCATGTGATATATTTTGTTGTCTTGACGCGCCATCACTGTGCGTTTCACTTGTTTGTTATTTACTGTCTTGCATTTCCGTCCTTCCTTGTCATGCGTTTTCCTGGTTGGGTGAATTTGAAACTCTTTTTTTTTCTCTCCATGCACAGATCATCTTTATTCCTCCCTCCCTCTACCTCCTTTCTTATCTACCCTTCCTTCCCTTCCCTTCCTCCTCCTTCCCCTCAGCCTTTTTATACATATTTTTCTGCTTTTCTTGCTCTATTTCTCTCCACTTTCCACCTCTTATCTCTGCTTCTATACCTCTCTCCTCTCTCTCCTATCTTTCTCCACTTCCCTTCTTCCATCTTTTTTTTTCCTTCGCTCCCTCCAGTTATCTCTTCTCACCATATATCACTTCCTTTCACTTTCTTTCACTTCCTTTCATTCAGTCCATTTTCCTTTGCACTTTCCTCCAATATTTTTTACGTCCTCTTTGCCTCCCTGTTCTTCCTATCTCTTTCCTTTCCCACATTCCTTTCCTTTACTTCCACTCACTACCTACACACACACACACACACACACACACACACACGTACTCATGTGAGAGGAGGAAAAAACGCATGCCTTATTTTTTTCTCTCTTTCCTTCCCTCCTTCCTTCCCTCTCTCTCTCTCTCCTCCCCTTCCTCCTTCCCTCCTTTCCTCCGTCGACATATCCGTCAGCTCATCTATCATTTTAGTATTTATAAACCTAATGGATCTCTCTCTCTCTCTCTCTCTCTCTCTCTCTCTCTCTCTCTCTCTCTCTCTCTCTCTCTCTCTCTCTCTCTCTCTCTCTCTCTCTCTCTCTCTCTAATGCGTGTTCACGGTTGTTGAATCGAGATAGGATTTTTCATCATCCTTCTGTCATCTTCTTTCCCTTATAGTTATTTTAGCATCAGCAACGTTCTATGAGTAATGAAACCATTGAACATTCATCTTGGTAAACTATGTGCATCTTTACTAATGTTTAACTATAAATAAACGTAATAACTTGATTCACTGGAAGGCACGTGAGTAGAATGTTCTGTTTGGATGTTTTATCACTCGCTGTCCTTCCCTTGTCTTGATGGAGAAGCTGATAAGGGAAGACCAAACTTTTTATAGTGCTAGTTTTATTTTTCTTATCTATGTATTTATTAATTTCACTTTATATTATGATGATACGAATATAAGTTCCCGAAAAGTTGTAAGAATGAAAGCAATGCATCAATATTTTCTGTGATTGTCTTTGAATTGAATAAGATAAAGGTGTTTGGTTATAGTTTGGATAGAACAGTGATGCATTAGTTAGTTCTTTCAGCAAATTGTTCATATCGTAATATATTCATGATTTTATTACCCTTGTCTTTCCCTGTCTCCTTTGTTTCGTTAAAATTCTTCGTTTTCTTTTTTGTATTTTTTCCCTCGGTGATTAAGGTATTCTTTCTTGTGTTTCTTTTTCTCCTAATCTTCATTTTGTCTCCAATGAGTCTCTTCTTTCTTTCTGTCTTTCCTTTTGTTTCAGATTTTTCTTACCTCCCTACCTCGTCAATTCCTTTCCCTTTCCTTCCACTCTTTCCTTCCCTCTCTATTTTCCCTCCTTCACTCCACTCATTCCTTCCTTCTTTTCTTTTCTTTTTTTTTCGTATTTGCTTCATTCACTTTCTTTTTTTTCTCTCCTTCCTTATTCTCTTTCTTAGTTCGCTACTTCTACTTCCCCTCAGGGATGGGCACCGCTCCCTAAATTGGAAGGGTAAATATTTTCTTCGCTCCAACCCAGTGAGAAGAGGTCGGCTCTGCCCTTTTCCCCGAAAATGGGAGCAGACCTCACTACTCCTCCGCTTCGCTCTTTTTTCACTTGATATATTTTTTCAGGACAACGAAGAAGCTACTATATATTTAGAATGTAACCAGGTTGTGTTTAGTCATATGTAGTTTATAGCTATTACTTAAAAGTAACTGTAATTTCCAAATTCAAACTTTTTATACAACATATTTTTTTAAGTGATCGAATTGACTAATTCAAACTTTCAATATATCTCAGCCATGCTTTAATAACCAAATGAAACTGCATGCATACATTGTTTTCAATCTGATTTATAGCAAACGTAACTCAGTGATAATAGTTTTTTAGATAACAAACTGTATAATTTTTATTTTATCGCAATAAAAAAGAGCAGGGAGTGAACGCTGAAAATGAATTGATTAGTTCCTCTCATATTTTTTTTTATTTCATTATTGTCCGTTCATTCGGTCCTCAACGTGTGAACAGAGAGCTTAAGAGCGGACTGCTGCTTCTCTCTTTCTTTCTTACCATTCCATTCTCTTTCTTCCTCATAATTTCTTTCCTCTCCACACTCATTTTCTTATTTTATATAATTTCTTTCACCTTCCTTTCTCCCTTTCTTTACATAATTTATAAATACCTTGCTCCCTTACTCCTTTCCTACATCCGTTCTTTTTCTTCACGATTATATTTCTTATATCCTCCTTTTCCTTACTTCGTCAATACCCACCTCTCTCTCTCTCTCTCTCTCTCTCTCTCTCTCTCTCTCTCTCTCTCTCTCTCTCTCTCTCTCTCTCTCTCTCTCTCTCTCTCTCTCTCTCTCTCTCTCTCTCTCTCTCTCTCTCTCTCTCTCTCTCTCTCTCTCTCTCTCTCTCTCTCTCTCTCTCTCTCTCTTTTGACACACGTCCCCGCTATCAACCACACTCTTCGGTAATGTCAATCTCTATCATCACATTCATATATATCTCCGCATTGGTGGCAGGAGTTCTTCTTCTTCTTCTTCTTCTTCTTCTTCTTCTTCTTCTTCTTTTTTTCTTCTTCTTCTTCTTCTTCTTCTTCTTCTTCTTCTTCTTCTTTACGAGTGTGAGTCTGGGAGAGGTGGAGCAGGTGGAATGTCTGTGCCAAGTGTAATTGTTTGGGTGTCTATAGCTCGTGTTTATTATTGTTTGCGTTTGTGTTGGAATATATTTAGTTTTGAGTGCTTGTGTGTGTGAGGTTTTTGTGTGTTTTTGTTAGGTTCCTTGTTTGTTTGATCTAGTTTTATGTTCTTTCTTTCACACAACCACTTCCTGATGGTTTTGTATGAGTGTGTGTGTGTGTGTGTGTGTGTGTGTGTGTGTGTGTGTGTGTGTGTGTGTGTGCGTGTGTACGGCACTGATATAAATCCTCTTATATCTCGCTTCATTGTTCTTGTCCCTCAGATTTTCAGATTATTCGCTTTCGTTTAAATGTTTTGAGTGGTGGTTAAATCTCTCTCTCTCTCTCTCTCTCTCTCTCTCTCTCTCTCTCTCTCTCTCTCTCTCTCTCTCTCTCTCTCTCTCTCTCTCTCTCTCTCTCTCTCTCTCTCTCTCTCTCTCTCTCTCTCTCTCTCTCTCTCCATCTCTCTCTAAATGTTTGGATCCTTTCACAATGCACACCAAGTTTTATCTCAGAAGCTCGGCTCGTCTGCCAATCCCTCCCACTTTACTTCTCAACTACAGAATCCATTTGGAATAGGAAGGAGATGCAGCTGGGAGAGAAGTGGAGGTAAATAGGGAGGTGAAGATGAAGGTGGTGCAGATGGAGGAAGTTGTGGAGGTGAGGGAGGTCGATTGGAGGAGGTGGAGGGGGAGTTGATGGTAGTGGAAAGTGGAAGTTAACATGGAAGTGGAGAATGGTGTCTGGTGAGGGTGGTTAGGTGTTGGTTTTGAATACATGTGTAAGTAGAGAAGGTGAAAAAGAGTGTAGTGGGGAGGAGGTGGAAGGGTGGTGGTGGTGGTGGTGGTTAGGGTTTTGTGAGTAAAGGAACGAACACTTGTATAAATAATTTGAGTGAGTTGGTTCAAATATTTCCTCTTATCCTTCACTGCATCATTTGAAAGTTGCATCAAACATTACAACACGGATGAAGGGTATTTGATGAATGTACTGACCTAACAATATGTGGAGAAAAATAACGTAAAGCATCTTAAAACAGTTTGAAGATGAGCGATATGGTGATGCTAACGTCTGTTGCTATGAAAAAAAAACTAGGTCACTTTCAAACTAACTTGAGATGTATAGATTATAGGATAAAACTCAAAACCCAAAGTAGTATTGTTTTTAACATGCAATAATAATATTCAATCAGTGAATCACCTTCTAGAGAATTGTAGCAAAATACATAATACATAATAATACATAATAATAACTCATTATTTTTAGCTGAACAAAACAAAAAAAGTGAAGGTGCAGTTCGTTTCAGCCTCGTATAATACACACTCTTAGCAACCAAACTCATCCCGTTGGCTGTGAGAACGTCTAGCCTTTTGATCTGGAAGCTCGATGAGAAACGAAATCACTTAGGCAATCATAAAGGAAGGAATTCGACCATTTATATGTATGAATTAAAAAAAAATTCTTCTCTCAGTATTAAATTACTCACATCGACGTTACTATAAACATTTTAAAAAGTAGTTTTTATTCTTGCTTCCTTATTCTTCCTTTTTCGCCGGTGTTATGCTGTGGCTTCGCTTCTTTAAACTCTTCCTCGCACGATGGACGGACGAACGAACCAGGAAATCGTTCTCGAAGAGGCCCTTAAAGACGTCACTCCGTCCGGCCTTTCATTCCTGCAGCACATCAAAAGCGAGGACATATCCCCTTTTTCTCCCTGACCGTGTTTCCCTCGAGGGTGAAATGTTCTTTGGTGATAGCAATTCTGGAACGCGATCCACGGCTAGGGAGGAAGGAAGGAAGGGAGAAGAGGAAGAGGGAAGAGTATCTGTACCACGTTCAGCACTATACTGGGATGTGCTGCACTGTGCTTTGTAGAAACTAATGCAATGCTGCCTCGCCTCGGAAACATGAGAGGCAGTGTTAGAGAATTGTTGGTGGATCGCTCGAGAGACATTGCACAGTTGGTTCGTTGATTTTCGTGTGGCTCGCTCGCTGTGTATTTTAGTGTGTGTGTGTGTGTGTGTGTGTGTGTGTGTGTGTGTGTGTGTGTGTGTGTGTGTGTGTGTGTGTGTGTGTGTGTATGTGTGTATGTGTGTATCACGGCGATAACTAGGTTTGTAGTAGTAGTAGTAGTAGAAGTAGTAGTAGTAGTAGTAGTAGTAGTGGTTGTAGTCATAGTAGTAGTAAAAGTCGTAGCTGTTGTTGTTGTTGTTGTTGTTGCTATTTCAATTATATTTATCTTTATTTTCTGATCACTCTCATCACCACCACCATCACCACCATCACCACCACCACCACCACCACCACTACCTTAATTCCTATCATTACATCATTACATCATTCTTAGTCTCATACGTTATCCTCCCATTCTTGCCACATCAACTCCCTGCTACCACCCCATCACTACCTCATCCCATCACTCATTAACTCATCACTAACGTCCCCTCACCACTGCAACCCAATCACCTTCCCATCACCAGCCCATCACCTTCACCTCTTTTTTCTTACATAAAACCCCATCACCACTCTCTAATTAACACATCCACGCCCCTGGTGCACCTCATTACCTTCCCATCACCTTCCCATCACCACCCCATCACCACTACAACGCTACCACATTTCTGTCTCTTCGTTTTGACCCAAACATAACACATTC
>JAPQNM010000044.1:2006111-2016111 GCA_029783475.1 Metacarcinus magister | reverse complement strand
TGAGCCGAGCCTGCTAACCTCTGCACCATCAAACAAATGATAATAACAATGCTCTCTTTTTTTATTTTTCCTTAATTCTATCATTCGTTAATCTGGTCTCGTTTTTGCATCTATATATTCTTTTTCCTGTCGTGTCGCTTACTTTACTTTGTTCACATTACATCTTTATCCTCCATCTGTCTGTGAGTATTTCCGTCTGTCTGGCTCTCTGGCTGTCTGTCTGTCTCTCTGTCTCTCTGTCTCTCTCTCTCTCTCTCTCTCTCTCTCTCTCTCTCTCTCTCTCTCTCTCTCTCTCTCTCTCTCTCTCTCTCTCTCTCTCTCTCTCTCTCTCTCTCTCTCTCTCTCTCTCATCCTTGTCTACGTTAAGTGACTTGTCTTGGATGTTCGAGTGAGTGTCTGACATCATCCTGCATCGTTGATTGGCTGCCTGGCCTGGTGACGTCAGATGCGGGGACGTGGTATTGTCCTCTGATTGGTTCTCGTGTCACCAGCCTCTGCGACGTCAGTAATTGGGTCCGACATCGGTGTTTGACTGGCTGTCGTTGTGGTGGAATGGATTGTGTGAGATCGTGTCATTGCTCTCTATTGTTGTGTCCTTCTGTAGGTTGTGTGTTGAATATTGTCTTGTATTGGATATTTTTTTTCGATCTTGTGTTATAATTTTTTAGTTTTTTCTTATCACATTATCACTTTTTTTTTGTTGTTGTCTATATCTTCATTTTTTTTTTATCTGTCTTTTATTCTTATTTTCTTCATATTATTCCTTTTTTCCGTCTCTCGTTCTCCTTACTTCTCTTATTTTTCCTCCCTCTCTCCTTCACTCCTTTCCAATCTTTTTCTTCCTCTTCTCTTAACAAACACACTAATGACGCTATCGTTCACTTCCGGATCTAAACGAGGGATTACAGTCATGAAAGAGGCAGTGAAGAACTCAAACTGCCTCACTTCCCTTCTCCTCTCCCTTCCTTCCTTCCTTCTTCCTTCTCTCCCTTCCTTCTTTCTTCTCTCCCTTACTACCTTTCCCTCTTCCCTTCCTCATCCACTGCTTTGTCGCCTTTCCTGCCTTTCCACTCAGTCTACTTTTATAACGATGGGTATTCAGTATACGAACCTACCACTTCCTCGCCCTCCTTCCCTCGCCCTCTTTCTGCACCAACACAGCTCATTATCAAGTCTGGCGATCGTCCCGGATTACGTACAGCGGTGAGGCCCGATGGGAGGAAGATTCACGAGTTTTTATTTAGCTGTGAGCGGAAATTTGCTGTCCCAGAGGCATTGAGATGAAGGAGAGGAACATTCTAGCATGAAGAGCATTGGTGCTGAGAGGTTTATGCTCTTAGAACCATGTTATTTAAGAGTTAGAATACAGAGAACATTAAAGGCACGGTATTTCATCAATGGTCTTCTGTACTGGCAACTGAAGCCTCGTATTGGATTGGATTCCTGTCTGCACATTAGTTAGTCCATAGTGACCCACGTGCCGTACATTGGCCGCCGCTGACAATGTGTGTCCTGACGTGCCCCAGTGTGTCCTCGTGCTATGGGAAACACGTGGCCAGGACAGGATCCGTTTAGGTAACTATGCACTTACCTCCCACCCAAACATTGTAAGTGAGCGGTGATAGAGAATGATAGTTGTTGTGTGCTTGTTTCTGATAGTTAATGGTTGTTTAGCGTGCAGCAGAACTTTCTCTACTCGCTTTATATAACAAGCTTTTAGTGGAGACGCAGATATAGGGTTTAGGTGTAATATACTGTTAATGTGATGGTACTTGACGGTGATTCAGAGATAGTAAAGGAACTTTGAGCTTCTGGAGAGTTATGTCCCTTGCCTTCAGGTATTGTTTATAATAGATGTTTGGTGGGATGCATTGGTCCAGGACATGAAGGAGAAAGTAAGCATTCTAGCTCTTGATTTAGGTTGTGAGAACTCTGCTTCGTCATACAGCGAATCAAAATGCGTTCCACTAATATAATTTACTAATACGTACGGTGTCCATCACGATATTAACGATGAACCTAGATTGTCACACACCTGAGTAGAGTCACGCAACACCACTCACACAGGTGTATACGTAGGTGGGAAGGGGGTGGGGTGGGAGGGGGTGGACAGAGTAGTAATGGTACACGTGATCCAGTAAGTCCGCATCCCCTAAATAAGTTCCCATATTCACTTTTAGTTGATATAATATTCGTGTTCCATTAGTCCCAGTCTCGGAAGCCACCACAAGCTAGAGGTTGGGCGAGACGTATGTGTACCTTGACTCCTGGGAACATCTGACAGTGAGGAAGATAAAGCGGGACTTGGCCAGAATATATACAAGGGTACGAAAGTAAATAGTGGTTAACGTTCTAGTTGTATAGAGTGTAGAGTGATTACGAAAATGAATGCCTGTTGTTATTATTATTACTATTGCTATTATTATTATTATTATTATTATTATTATTATTATTATTATTATTATTATTATTATTATTATTATTATTATTATTATTATTATTATTATTATTATTTATCTTTTCATAGGGTAAAATACTTGTCTGTCTGGTAGGGGATGAAGAGGGTTTGAGGGAAGGATGAAGTAAAGAAGGGGAGATGAGGGGAAAAAAAGATACGGAGGGGAAGACTAATGATGTCCATGGGTAAAATATTATAAATTGGTTTTCTTGCAAGTTAAAATTTTCTTATTCCTCCGTGTGTGTGTGTGTGTGTGTGTGTGTGTGTGTGTGTGTGTGTGTGTGTGTGTGTGTGTGTGTGTGTGATTTAAAAGACAGCACATATTGTTTGTTTTCCTCCCCCCAACACCCCCCCCAACCTCGATCCCACCCACAGACCCAACCCCACCCCCACCCCCACCCTTTGACACACAGGATCCCACCACCTGGACACACAAATCATACACACACACACACACACACACACACACACACACACACACACACACACACACACACACACACACACACACACACACACACATAAATATAAACAATTAAACCTGAAAGTGTTGACTGTTCACGCCAAAACGACTGCTTTTCTGCGATAACCGAGGAGAAAGAGAGAGGCGGAGAGGTGAGAATGGAGAGAATGGAGCAGGGGGAAGGAGGAAAGGTGGAAGAAAGAGAAGAGAGGGAATGCAAGAGGAAAAAATGTTAGAGCTTGAAGGACTGAATCCGAGTAAGACAGAAGATTAGAGGATATTGAGAGAGGGGGAAGAGAGGTTTGGAAGAATGGAAAAAGGGACGAGAGTGAGTGAGTGAATATGGATGGAGAGAATGACGGTGAAGATGACAGAATGGGGAATACGAGAGAGAGAGAGAGAGAGAGAGAGAGAGAGAGAGAGAGAGAGAGAGAGAGAGAGAGAGAGAGAGAGAGAGAGAGAGAGAGAGAGAGAGAGAGAGAGAGAGAGAGAGAGAGAGATATGTGTGTAAGAGATGCACACACGCACACACACACACACACAGGACATGGTGGCGAGTAACACAAGTAAGGGTCGTTCTTTCTACATAAACGTGAAACGAGGCGACACAAGGAGAGAAAAGCTTCAAACGGAAAGTGTGATGACACTCTGTAGGGTGAAGAGAAAGCTGTTTTGGTTTACATAAGAGTGCCTTTTGTAGGGTCTTCCTTTATGATGAAAGGTAGGACGGCGAGCGAGTTAACAGTGTGTCGTGTGTAGAACCAAGGAAAGGAAAAAGAAAAAAAAGGGGTTTGTTTAATTTTTCTGCCGAACAATGAATGATATACTACGGTGGTCTAGTGAAGAGAAGCTGATAAAAGATGATCATGTAGGGAGCACCAGACAAACTCGTTATATTGATGTCCCTTTGGAGATGGCTGGGTGGATGCGAGGGTCTAGCATCTGGTATTATGTACTGTTATATTTTTCTTTGAAGTAGTGTTGGGAGGTGAGCAGCGGCCCGAATGTGAACCTAGCTTGTTAACGGGACAAAAACCTGTATTGACACTCGACGGAAAACATGTTTGTGTATCAGAAAACTGGTGACGAGCTGTAACACGACGAGGATTTTCTTTGCTACGACACGATGTAATTATCACTAAACATACGACGTCCCTAATGCGGAAAGGCTAAGAACAAGTTTTGGGATGCAGTTTGTGGGTCAGTTATAACTGTTGAACATAATATTCAAGAACAACGAAGACAACGACGACTGTACACAAGGGAGTGATGGCAAGATCCTGGTACTGTGCTCTTTAAACAAACACAGTTTCATCTAAACGACTAAATGGTGTAATTTCTTTAAAGGCAGGGTTCCACGCCTACTAAATAATTCATATTCAATAAAATGAATCATAAAACGCAAATATGAAACGTTGTACTAGTAGTAGGTATTAACTAAAATACTATTTTGTCAAACAAAATCTCTGCCTCCGATCTTGATCAAAGGTCCGCGGACGTGACGTTACTATCCACACGTCCGAACAAATTTGTCCATAGTTGGGCGGCAGATAGAAAGACCCAATGGTGAAATATCCTTTTTTGAGATTGAGCAAACTGATCTGTGGCCCAGAGCAGACCTTAGGGACCAACGTTGCCATCAAGGGACCTTAAATGAGGAGCAACGAAGGTGCTACTTCAGTAATAAAGTAAAAGGAATGACTCCAGTGGGACGCCAGTATGGGAAAGCAAGTGATGTGACGCTTGCACATCACTTACTGAGGAAGGACTAACAGAGTCAAGCAATAGACACAGGGAAGGCGTGGGCTTGACGTGTTAGCTTAGGCCCCGCCAGCGTGGGGACTGAGGACGAGACTTTGATGGTAGGTTGGTAAATAAATAATGCTTTCTATATATGTTATTATTATTATTATTATTATTATTATTATTATTATTATTATTATTATTATTATTATTATTATTATTATTATTATTATTATTATTATTATTATTAACATTATTATTATTATTATTATTACCAGGATTATTAGAATGAGGTGAGGAGGACGAGGCAGAATATGGAGTAGTAGTATATTCAGACATTGCATCAAACATGCAATACTAATACTCTGATGCTGCAGTAAATATTACTAATAGCATTCCAACCACTACTTTGCGAACGTGACCAGATATCCTGCGGCATCAAGCGGGCCCTCCTGGGAATAACACTGTGAAAAATGTTACTTGGTGTACGCGGGGCCGGGTTTAGGAAGTGGGAGGCACGTCAGAAAGGTGAGATTATCACGCGAACACCATCACCGCGCACACCATACTTCTGTGCATCACCATGAGTCTGAAGAACGAAGCAGTCAGCGGCATAGACGTAGGTGGTAAGGGAGGGGTGGGGGAGAGTAAATGGAGCTTATTGCCCTCACCCAATTTTCGGAAAAAAGTTAAATATGTGCAAACCTCTCCTCTAATTCGGGCAGACATATAGGTCCATGTCTGCCCGAATAACCTAAATAATATCTTACATGTTCCTGTTGAAACTAGTCAAAATAAGGCTTGCAAACATTTGAGAAAGCGCTTAAAAGTTACAAAACATTTTTACAAAAAATAGCCATTGTATGTAAAAGATTACCAAAAAAACCAGAAAATCACACACAAAAAAAGGTTTTACTGTGTCATTTTCTCAAATAATAACAACCAATATTGCCCTTATTGTTTCCTTCCTGACGGATGGCTCTGGGTACAAGCATAATACGAGGAGAAAAGACAGCCAGTCTTCTACAAAGACAATAGATTTTGGTAGAAAATATGCAAAGAAAATATCGGGAAGTTAATTCCAGTGAAGCAAAATTTCCCAGGACGGTGGTGTACTTTGTCAAAAAAGACACCGACTTTGATAAAGCGTCAACTGTACCTAACCATTCCAGTTTTGATCAAAGCCTTAGCATTGATTTTGATGCTAGAAATGGAACGAAACTTGACGAAAACAGAAGCACGCCACTTTGATTGGCGGCGCGTGTACAACAAGTGAAAACGTAAGTGAATTACATATTGTTAATGGATGCGTGAGATTGAGTTGTGTGTGTGTGAGGAAGTTCTTGGTGAAGCTTTTAGTTTTAACTTCTTTATCTTCCACTTTGCTGCACTTCTCAACAGCAGCCAGCCATGGCTGATAATTATTGTTATTAATACTATTAATATCATCAATATCATCATAATAATAATCATCATCATCATCAGCTTTATCATTATCATCATGAGCATCATCATCATCATCATCATTGAAACATATAGTCGTTCCTTGAAATAGCCTCTTACATAGTTATGTTAGTTTGCGGAACAAAATAATTCCTGCGAGTTTCAGTGAAGTTCTGAGGCAGCGGCATCGTCTCTGCAGCTTTGGTCATAGAGAACAAACTGTCATCGTATTTCTCAACCTTAGTGTAGCGACACTGACGCCTCTAGCCATCACGTGGGCGTCTCTTTGGCCCTCTGATCGTAAACATGGGCTCGTCATATCAAAACAAGAGGAAATGCTTTCGAAGACTTGCTGTATACGGTGGCGCCAACATTGCTTACGGCAACAATTTTTATTTCTCTTTAACATGGTTGAATAATATAATGATCCTCATAAATTGAATCAGCGCCCCATAAAAAAAATCCATGGTTAGGTTTTGAAGCAAAATGGCAACACTATTAAAAACTCTTCAAGCAGCAGCAGAACAAAGAGAATGTGACAAGAAAAAAAGGGTATATATATGTATACACACACACACACACACACACACACACACACACACACACACACTTATTACCCACTGTTTTCCCTCTATGTGTGGGTGCATGGTGCCGCCACTCCCAGGGCCAATCAAGGTAATAATGACTGACCTGGTGTGGCTCATGTCGTCTTGTGCGCTGCTCACGCTGCACTACCACCAAACAATAATACTCCCTTGGTCTCTGATGCCTATTCACTTTACTTATATTAACGACGCCTTTAAGCTATTCGTAGACTAATATCGCAGACCTTCATGTCATCACTGAAAGTAAGTCAAAATCAAGGTTAAGATTAATAAATGACATGCGCGTAAAGGTGACTTTGAACTATTTGATGACGTAAGAAGAATAATCAGGCTTCGGTGGGGCATGAAGGAAGGTGTTTCTGTTACTGCATCAACAGGGTAACCACTTCTCAGGTGATGCATATGTCACCCTAGAAATGTAGATGCAAGTGACTTTTTTTTTCTTCTCTCTCTCTCTCTCTCTCTCTCTCTCTCTCTCTCTCTCTCTCTCTCTCTCTCTCTCTCTCTCTCTCTCTCTCTCTCTCTCTCTCTCTCACACACACACACACACACACACACACACACACACACACACACACACACACACACACACACACACACACACACACACACACACACACACACACACACACACACACACACCGTGAAGGGCACCGAGCCGCTTGCCCTGCCAGACGGACACTCGTAAATATATATTTTTTTACCTGGAAGGTTAGAAATGTTGACTTTGTGTATTTTGGTGAAGCGAGACTTTGTTTGAGTGCGCAGTGTGTGTGTGTGTGTGTGTGTGTGTGTGTGTGTGTGTGTGTGTGTGTGTGTGTGTGTGTGTGTGTGTGTGTGTGTGTGTGTGTCCAGCGCCTCCAAGGATCCCGTCAGATGGCAATTACAGAAAGGAATTGGATGCGTCATTCATCTTGGAGTAAAGTTTCCTCTCCTCTTCCTCTTCCTCCTACTCTTCTTCCTCCTCCTCCTCCTCCTCTTGTTTATCAGCCCAAGCTATCACATTATTGCAGTGTTCATTTAATCTCTGCTTCCAATCCTCATAATGTTTGGCTCCAGTGGTTGCAGGAAAGATGTATTTAGACCTTACCATCACCTCACACCGTTTTCTATCTTCTTCTGACCGTCCGTCCCCTAATATGCATTTTCCGCCACCACACTATTTCTACAGCGTCAGTTTTTCTACATATAATACCTGCTTACATCACCACCTCTCTCGGGCTTCTGGGTATTTCTCACGTCGTCTAAATTGATTAACATTTTTTAATCTTGTTTCCCTTAAGATATGAAACTGATCGATGTACGTTTTTTGTTTCCTTTTTTTCGTGCGATTCAAACCCTTGCGAGAGAGAAAAATAAATTGTTAAGTCACACAAAATCACAGGCAGTCTGAAGTTTTATTGTGCGTAAGATTTTGTTTGTATGAGTAATTAAAACTTTTCTCCGTGGAACAGTGATTCTTAAACCCGGAGAGCGTATCGAATGTGTAAATAGGACGCGTTCAGAAAGACGAAGAAGTACGGTGAAAAAAGAAATGTTGTGTTTTGACTTATTGCTTTGAAGACTCAAGCCACGCCACTGGGCACGGAAGGGTTAATACCTATTTTTAGACAGAAGGGAAGTGGGTGTTACATCAGTCTTGTAGTAGTGGTAGGGATAGTAACAGTAGTAGAGAGAAAGCCTGATACTTATTTTTTTGCTGCTAAGAATGGAAATATGTCATACCTATGATTTATTTTGAGAGAGAGAAATAAATAGATAGATGGACAGATAAATAGATAGATGGATAGACAGATAAAGATAAAGAGACAGATAGACACACACACACACACACACACACACACACACACACACACACACACACACACACACACACACACACACACACACACACACACACACACACATTTGCAGGGAAGCAGGCACACAGTCCATGATAAACAGACATGCAGACCGACAGAGAGACATACACAGACATACACAGACAGACACAGACAGACAGACACAGACAGACACAGACAGGCAGGCGTCCAGCACATAAATATTTACTGACCCACACTTTACGAACACCTGGTGTGGACAGGTAATTACACTTTTTACAGGTGTCATGACTTCATAATGAGTATTCAGACTGCTGCAATAATAACAGAACATAAGTGAAGCTTGTTTGATCGGCAGCATAACACACAGAGGCGTGGGACGTCGAGGTAAGCTCAGTAAATGGGTTTCAATGATATGTAGTTCCCATAAGCTGAAAATCTGGTATCAGGGTACGTTCCTCTACATAATGTTGATGGCAATCTTCTGCCACATGGTAAAGCCTCGAGTTGGCAAATGTAGTGCGTTTCTCTTTCTAGTGTGTCTGCCAGGCGTGATGGTAACCCGTGTTAATTATGGCAGTCACAACATCACGATGGCAGCTTAATGGTTTTCAGTTTTTGTGTGGCAATTGTCATCATTGAATTTACTGGCTACACTATTCAGTCCTTCTTAACGGGTGTTGCGCAGCATTGCCCGTGAATCACCTATCAGTGCTTACCTCAAACGTCTGTGTCAAGCTCGTCATCCCAGTCATTTTATTGTAACCGTGGATTACGTTGAGGGAGGAAGCCCTTGTAAGCTATATTCTCCCTGGACATACCAAGGAGTTGATCAGTAATAACGTGACACTCGGGCAGCAGAGAATGAACATAGGTAAGAAGTGACTGCGAAGAATCAACAGGAACAGATTAATATAGTTGTTACTGATTAAAAAACACCGCCATTTGCTTTGCTCAATCATTATATATACAGCTTCCTTTGTCCATTAGTGAAGGTAAACACTGATAGGAGACACAATTACCCTGGTGGTGGTAGTAAACTTGACAGACTCAGTTTTGACAGTGTCGTGCAGATGACCGTGGTATGTGTCGTGGCCACATTCTCTACCATACATTCTCTGCGGCACATTCTTTACGGCACATTATCCACGGCGTTACATTCTCTGCGTCATGTTAGGTTACACATCGATTAGAGCTGCTGATGAATGAGTTTGTGTTCGCCGTTTGTGTCCTGTGTCTGTATCGTCATGGCTACGTGTACGAAGGTCAAACCAGTTTAAATAAAGGAGAAGCGTCAAATAACATTCAAACCATTCCATTCAACGCCTGAGTTAGCTGCAGCATCTTTGACTCCTTTAGAAGCATCAAGTGAAAACCGATTGATTAGTGATGATTGAAATCCGTTCAAAGGGGCTCGAGCAGCAGTTTTTCTTGATCCTTGCATCTCACCGCTGAAGGATGGTGTCGA
>JAPQNM010000044.1:1993611-2003611 GCA_029783475.1 Metacarcinus magister | reverse complement strand
TGGACAAGTTTTCCTGTGTTTGCCTACTGTATATTCTCTCTCTCTCTCTCTCTCTCTCTCTCTCTCTCTCTCTCTCTCTCTCTCTCTCTCTCTCTCTCTCTCTCTCTCTCTCTCTCTCTCTCTCTCTCCGGGAATGGGTGCAATCTTGCCTCATAACTGGTCGATGGGGACTATTACCTTTACACACACACACACACACACACACACACACACACACACACACACACACACACACACACACACACACACACACACACACGCACACACACACCTAGAGATGTATGTTGGTAAGTCAAGTTTAATGAATATGATAATTAATCTCAATAGTTTTCAGTTCTTTAAATTTCAACTTTGCTTCTACAGGCGTTGTTTTTAGATGCGTTAATCCCGCCCTTTGTTAACACCGGTATAACATGATTTTGTGTTTCCAGGTAATTGGATTTTCACGTGTGTAAGCCTATCACGTGGGAAGGCTCGGGCAGGTGAGTAAAGTTTGTTGTTCACTTATTATTTTGTCCTAAACCCTTTTTAATTAATGATCGCTGGTGCATGTAAGGAAGAAAAGAAAATGGTAATAGTTTTTGCTCTAGTAGTAGTAATAATAATAATAATAATAATAATAATAATAATAATAATAATAACATAATATATGGATTTTTCAAAGATTTATTAGATAACCTTCACGTCAGCTTAAGTTTTTTTTCCCCTTCGTTTTGGCAACACTGATTCGTCGGTGGCTGTGTTTACATTGTTGTTTTCGGGTCAACATTCTCTTCCTTGTGCTCTTGTTTTTTTTTTTATGCTTCTATCCTCGTCTGCATATGCGTTGTCTTACTCATGCTCTACCGGCTGTGGGTTTTCTTCCTTATATTTAAATTTTTCTTTTAATATTCGGATAAATTTTCGTTGATTTTCGTTGATGTTATTTTTTTTGATGTTATCGTTGCGTTGTTTTGATTATTTTACTGACATATAAATGGTTATTCTTCCTCATATATTTCCTTCTTTTTATAGTTAATCCTGCTAATCATTTTTATCAACTTATAATCTCTCTCTTTCTCTCTCTCTCTCTCTCTCTCTCTCTCTCTCTCTCTCTCTCTCTCTCTCTCTCTCTCTCTCTCTCTCTCTCTCTCTCTCTCTCTCTCTCTCTCTCATGGGGGAATTGAGTAAACTTTTCTTCTTCCTATTGAGTGACACAAGCAATACTATTTTCTTCTTCTTCGCCCTTGACTCTCCTTCCTCCAATCCATATTTCCTTGTTATCCTCAACCTCTCCCTTCCTTCACTTCTCTTATCCTAATGACTTTTTTTTTCACACACTTTCTTTAGTCTTGTTTTCCCCTCCCCTTCTTTTTCTGTTTGCGTTCCTTCCCTTTGTCTCATTTTCTGATAACTTCTCCTTCACTTTCCTTCTCTTCTACTCGTAATTTCCCGTCCCTTCCCTCTGCTATCCTTAATTTAGTTTCCCCTATTCCTTTCCTTTCCATAATCTGCATAATTAGATAAATAAAGGAAGAAAAAACACTTACTGCATAGTCTCTTAACAAGATTCCCTTAAGAAACACCAATATTATTAACATTACTATTATTATTATAGTTATTATCTTTTCTTACTATTAACATATGATTACAAAACAATACCCACACCGCAACATATATTCAGCTCCTTATTAAGCTGTTTTCTTCCCTTCATCAATCTTACATGGATAAGGAAGAGGGTAGTACAACAGCTAAATTATTATGACGTAAGCTGGCTGTGACTAAACGTTCATGTAGGTCACCAGAGCAGCTAACACCGGCGGGGGAGATGAAGAAGCTTATGTACTCACCTCCAAGTAACTGACGGCGAGAGGCAGACGATAACGCTGGGTACTGCTTACAACTCATACAATATCTCACACTCGCACGTCACTGAGAGATAAATAAGGAACGATAAACAGAAAATGACAGAGATAACAGTGCCTACGAGAGATGGGCACAGCGTGGTTTCAGCGTGGCTCAGAGTGGCACAGTGCCGGACACCACTGACACAAGACTGGCTGGGGGAAGCCGTGCCCTGGGAGACACGAGGGTTAGCCAAGGCGTGGGAGGGGTGCCAGGGTACGGGGGGGTAAAGTGGGGGAAGATGGGGAAGGGGAAGGTAGAAGGGAGACAAGGGAAGGAGAGGGAAAGGGGGTGGCGAATGAGAAGGTGCGAGAAAGGATGAGGAAGGAGGTGTGGTGATGAGTCATGTGTGAGATATAGATGCATAACACTGAATATAAATGAGAGAGAGAGAGAGAGAGAGAGAGAGAGAGAGAGAGAGAGAGAGAGAGAGAGAGAGAGAGAGAGAGAGAGAGAGAGAGAGAGAGAGAGAGAGAGAGAGAGAGAGAAAGAGGGTGGGGCGGAAGGAGGAGATGGTTGGGTTTGAAGGTAAACAGTGCCAACCGAGGCTTTGCTGTGGCACTAAAATCTCCGAGTGACGCCGCCGCTGTGCCAAGGTTGGGGGAACTACCCTGGACGCCCGCCCCTCTACACACCCTCTGGAGCCCCACCCTCACGCCCATCCCCTCCCCCATCTTCACCAACATCCCCTCTGCCCCATCTCCCACCCTCTGTACACTGCATGCACTGCTTCACCTGCTCTCCTTACTCCCTTATCTATAGATTTGCCATATTTCTCCCTCCTCCTCTACTCCTCTTTCAATACCTCTATCTATCTTTCTCTTTCTCTCTTTAATCTTTTCTCTCTCTCTCTCTCTCTCTCTCTCTCTCTCTCTCTCTCTCTCTCTCTCTCTCTCTCTCTCTCTCTCTCTCTCTCTCTCTCTCATTACCACTTCCCACATACCCACTTTTCCCTTTCCATTCACACTGTTTTTCTCTTTATTTTTTTTATTCAACTTCCTTTTCACCCCCTTTCCAGTTTTTCCTTTCCCCTTCTCCTTCGTCCCTCTTTCCTTTTTTTTTCTTCTTTTTCTCACTTTTAACTAAAATTTTTGTTGATAGATAATTCCCCCAGCCTTACATTTTTCATCCTCCTCTCCCTTCCCTCTTCCCGTCCTTCCCCAACCCTTCCTTGTGTTCCCTCTCGTCCCTTCCCCTTCACCTCCCCCCGAGACCTAACAGAGAAAAGTTAGGTAAGGTCCTCCTTTCAGACGCGTTGAGGCGAATTTATGCGTTAAGAAGAAAGAAAGAATGAAGGGCTTAGCGGGTTAGTGTGACTCACTCTTATGCCACCAGGCGGATGAAGGGAAAAAGGGAAATTATGGGGAAAATGGTGACTCAAGAGATAATTGTTGTGATGATGATGGAGGCAAAGAGGAAGATTTTGCAGAAAGAGGAAGAGAAAGAAGGAAATGATGACGAGAATGAGGAAGAGAGGTCAAAGGAACAGAAGGAGAGCAGGGAGGAAGATACAAGTTGGTGTTTATAATTAATTCAATGTGTTTATGTAGTCATTATGATTCTTAGCCATAATTAAGTTGATATTAATGAAACAACGTAATGACAGCTAATATTACTATACTTCTACAGCTACTACTACTACTACTACTACTACTACTACTACAATTACAATAACAACGAAAATCTAACTCCGAAAACAAACCATAGAAAAAATTTGCACCACCACCACTGCAACTACAAGCTATTTCTACTACATTCTCTGCTATTTCTGCTACTACTACTGCTGTTGCCATTGTGTCTATCTATGCTATTTTAGTTCTTGTGTCCCCTGCTACTCCCCCTGCTCCTCCCCCTGCTACTCCCCCTGCTACTCCCCCTGCTACTTCCTTGCTAATTCTCTGTTTCTACTGGATGTATTCTTAGACAGCGAACGTAGAAAAGAAATCAGTATATGGCATTTCCTCTTTAGTTATTTCCTGAGAGAGAGAGAGAGAGAGAGAGAGAGAGAGAGAGAGAGAGAGAGAGAGAGAGAGAGAGAGAGAGAGAGAGAGAGAGAGAGAGAGAGAGAGAGAGAGAGAGAGAGAGAGAGAGAGAGAGAGAGAGTTACTAATAGAGTAAGAAGTCATTACGAACATGCTTTAATAATAGTAACACCGGCGGCAGGAAGGGAAGGAAGACGCTGAGAGAGAGACAGACAGAGAGAGAGAGAGAGAGAGAGAGAGAGAGAGAGAGAGAGAGAGAGAGAGATAATCAAGGGCGTTTTCATTACAAAAGTTCGTACGTTTATCTCATTTTCTTCCTTTAATCACTTTCCAAGCACCTGACTACTATTTTTTTTATTTTTCTCTCTTCCTCTTTCCTTAATGTTCTCCTTCTTCCCTTTATTTCTCCCTTGATGCCTCCCCTATAGTCCCCTTTTCATCCGACGCCAATTCAAGTATAAACACGATCCAACAGGAGTTATTTCGGTCCGATGAACTCATTCCCCCTTGGTCCTTACGGTCTCCCAATGCAATGAGGTCTAGAACAGTTATGACAAGAGGTTTTAACAGGAGCCGTAACCGAAATCTGCACACCAAGATAGACGTGACCGGAATATCCATAAAAATACGGAGGACGTAATCGAAAGGTACAGGAAAGAGACAAGACGAAGAGACAAGAAAACAAGACGAAGACGGAAGAGAAAGTAAAGAACAAACATGAAGAAACAAGAAAGCCAGACGCAAGAGGAGGAAGGTAAAGACAAGTTGAAGAGACAGCAAGAAGATATAAGAGAAGAAGAAAGAATGGCACGAGAGAGCAAGTGCAAACACGCAAACACAGCCATGGTGTACGCCGTTGTATCCGTGAATAAAAAATGAAAGTCGATTTAAGGTTGAAAATTTATTGTAGGATCTAAAGAGGAATTTGGATTTTTAGGGTCTGCAGGATTGAACATGTATATGTACACACACACACACACACACACACACACACACACACACACACACACACACACACACACACACACACACACACACACACACACACACATAGGAGTAAGACTGAAAAAATGTCAATCAGGAAAGAGTTATTAGAGAGGAAACCGATCATATTGCAAAGCGTTGAACCATGTGTGTGTGTGTGTGTGTGTGTGTGTGTGTGTGTGTGTGTGTGTGTGTGTGTGTGTGTGTGTGTGTGCTGTGCGTGTGTGCCCACGGGAGGCTATTACACCCTTGACTGTACACATACTTGCGAAAAAGCAAGCAGTAACAGGTTTGTGAAATATATTCATGATTTTCTACTTTTTCATGAATAACCCCCTGAGTTGCAATATATTTATGGGGAAAACTATATAGAAATACAAACAGCTTCTCTTTTCCATTTTGTGATACCTGCGTTGCGTATTTTTCAGTGTAAACGATGTTCTTCAGTGTGATTGAGAGAGTTTTAGTACAGCTTCGTAATTACATTCCCTATCATCGGATCGTCATGGGCGAGAAAATATGTGAAGGTAGGGCATAAAAAGGGATTGGATAGCCTGCAGACCCAAAAAGTTTGAAATATGTGTGAGGAAAAGGAAACAGTTTGAATAGAGGATTTGCTATCGTGGTCACCATTTGAAAAGAAAAAAAGTGACTACAGGGACACAGGTAAATAAATATATAAGATTACCTTTTCAAGTTTGTTTAGCAGGTATGGTTGTATCCAGACATTTGTACACTTAGAAACCTTAGCAATTGATTAATATTCCAACGAACCTTGTAATACCGAGTGACCACGACCATTCCCAGCCTCCAGGAAGCACAGGTAGGGTGGCTGTAAGGGAGAGAGGGAAAGGGCCGCGTAATGCACACATATAATAACAATAAAAATATTGGGGAAAGATGGGAGGGAGATAATGAGATGGGTAGAGGGGAAATGGAAAAGGGGAGGAAGGAGAAGGGAAGGAAGGGGAAAGGCACTTGGTGGTGTGTGTTAGTGGGTCACACCCTGCCTGCCCCACACACCTGGCCGCCGCCCACCAGGTGAGATAAGCTCTTAACTAAGCAACAGGTGACACCCTAACCCAGAGTATTGCAGGTACACACACACACACACACACACACACACACACACACACACACACACACACACACACACACACACACACACACACACACACACATATTATTATTATCATTATTATTATAGTTATTACTGTTACTATTATTTGTATTAGCATTACAATTATTATCAGTATTAGTAATAGTATTAGTACCTCATGCGTACGTCCGCTTCATTTATATTGGTTTTACAACAGAGTGGCTTTATTTTTTATTCTTTCCTGCGTATTAAAGTTTTATTGCCAAGAAATTGTGTTGCCAGTTTTACACTTGTTTTCGTGTGAGAATTCATTTTATTATTTTCTTGCTCCTTTTTCTCTCAAAGCCCTTGTTCTAGTTGCTGTTCTTTCTACATACTTTTATTATTGTTGTTATTGTTGTTGTTATTATTTTTCTTCTTCTTCTTTCTTCTTCTTTCTTCTTCTTCTTCTTCTCTTCCTCCTCCTAATCCTTGAGCCGTTCTGCAATTCTTCCTCAGTAGTCACAGAGTTTACTGAGTTAGATAATCAAAGTGACAGAAGGAAACTTTATAGAGCAAAGAATCCAGTGAACTATAGAAAAAAGGCCTGAGAGAGAGAGAGAGAGAGAGAGAGAGAGAGAGAGAGAGAGAGAGAGAGAGAGAGAGAGAGAGAGAGAGAGAGAGAGAGAGAGAGAGAGAGAGAGAGAGAGAGAGAGATAATAATAATAATAAAAGAATGCTTCCAAAGTTAGAAAATGTGTCGGAAAGGAGAACTATGCGAAGAAGATGACAGAAAGAAGGAAACATGGAGGCAAGGAAAGGATAAGAATGACGAGCAAAAAAAGGGAAAGGAAGTGGTGAAGTATTTACAGAAGGGAAGGAAAGAGGGAAAAAAAACTTCAGCAGGTTTTCTTGGAAGCAGCAATTAATGGATTCTTCAACTTTGACGTGACTCTCTTGAGGGAAAAAGAAAAAGTGATGGAGGAGGACGAAGAAGAACTCTGGGGATGGACACAAGGGAGGCAAGCAGAAGGGGAGAAAAAGAAAGACTGGTAGCCAAGGAAATGTTAGTGAGATTTTGAATTATCTTATATCATCAGCAGCTTTGTTGGATGTTATCGCTAAATCTAAATACCTATTAGATTATCACCCAATAAGTATGAAAATCTTTACTCATACGTAGTTTACAGACACGCATGACCTCGGCCTCCCACTGATTGCCAAGAATACAGTCCCATTTACAAGTTCTGGTCAGTGACAGCTGCATTGACTTCTGAAAACGCAATGACTGTGATTTACAACTCTGCCAAAGACCCAGCTCATGCAAGCCTTAAGAGAGCAAGGACTCAGCCCTGCCTCACTTCAATGAATAGGACAGAAGCCTGGCACAAAATTTAAAAGGCTTTTCACTACAATCACTTCCGGGGAACAAATCAAAGGAGGAGGAGGAGGAGGAGGAGGAAGGAGAGGAGGAGGAGGAGGAGGAAAGCATGGAATGGGTATTATCGACACACGGACTCTCCTCCTCTCTTACCGGTTCACCTTCCGCCCTTGAGCACACTTGAGGGGCGCTCCACGAAATGCCAAAAGGCGTTGCAAGAAGTACAGAGGACGCGTGTGATGCTGAAGGACTTCCGACACTGCAGACACAGGGTTGACGGGAAAACCTACTTAGTTTTACCTAATGAGAAATGAAAGGGAACTAAAAAATGTCAATTAGATACTTCAAAGAACCAATACTGATAAATGGAATTAATAATAAGATTGTCTTAATACGATTTAACCTTCCCAGTACATGCGACACACTGAAAAGGACAAACTGAATTGAAATAGAAAAATAATAGTAAGGCTAATTCATAATTGTCGCAGCTAGACTCTTCAAAGGGAACTCTTTCGGCTCGTTGGTTATCGTCGCTGGAAGATGAAATATGAACAGGAATTCAGACGCTACAAACTAAAATGAAAAGAAAAACATAAATCAGAATAAAAATGCGCCACGTGGAGTTTATGAATTAAATTTTTTCACTTTGAAAACTCCCTCAGTCCTTCCCCTCCCTCCTCCCTCCTCTCTCCCTCCCTCTGTGATCCTCTAATCCCTCCCTTCTCCACTCACTCTCCCTTCCGTCCTCATTAACATACTAACCCCACCCCCTCCTGTGACTGCTCTCCCTCTCGCTCTCTTATATATATATAAACAAAAAATTGGGAACAACAATCTGTCGGGCAAATTAAAAATCTTTTACCGGCAGCTGGTTGAGGCGGTGACGTTTCTCTGAGTGAGCCAATTCGAACAAGTTGTTGACATAATGCAGGTCCCGCAGTTGATGAGATTTGGGAACTTATCTGATTCCTTGGCTTCGTGCCCTCCGGCTTCAACTTGGGGCCGCAGAACCAGACGCCGCTAAGGAGAAAATCAGTAAGAAAAGAGAATATGCATTTTTCGCTACGTTTATGTGTACGCGTCGAGAATAAATTACCAGAATATACGTATAAAAAAATATTATAATCGGATCTGCCAAACATATAATTTCATTAATTCTAAATCCAATAATTTCACAGTGAATTAAGCTGATGGGTGTATGATATGAATGGTGTGATGCTACAGGAATACCAAGGGAAATGAAATCATAAAACTATTACTTACTATTCATGTGCAGCTTCAATTGTTCATATATTCGAAAAAAAAGTTAGTAATGGGGAAGGATCAGTTTGTAGGACCACGAATAAGTCCACCTGGTGCTTGCTGCTGACTAAATTCCTAACTAATGGAACTCAGTATAGAAACTTGCTCATTCGGTCTCTTGTTTTAATGGGTGATTGGATTGCAACGAGCAAGCGAGGCGGATCCAGACGAGAAGGCGAGCGTTCAAAGCAGCTCTTGAAACACAAAGTCGTACAGTTACCAACTCTCCCTTGGGTTTCTCAATACTCTAATTTTCCACACAGTTTGACAACGTTTTGGGACCTTTTGATGGATTTGAAGTTAATGTTTTATTACACTGTTTGTTTGTTTGCTTGCTTGTGTTTGTGTTTGTGTGTGTGTGCGTTTACACACACACACACACACACACACACACACACACACACACACACACACACACACACACACACACACACACACACACACACACACACACACTATAGCAAAATATCTTGGTTCTCGAAAACAGTCACGGACATTCTTGGTGTTCGTGTTGAATCGTTCCTCTGTGTTCTTCCCTAGAAACGTGAGTGAGTGTCGAGTTATAGTACCCTCAGAATAATTTCGGAAAATAATGTTTTCCGTAAAACCTAACATGGTAGGAAATAGTACAAGTAGTGGAAGTTCTCATTATCCCATTTCTTTGTTCCTTTCACTTCAAAACAGGACTGTCTAATGAGGGAAATACCCAAGTTTAGTCCCAACTCTTCCTATCACGTAAGATTTAATTTTTGCATTCAGTGACGAGTGAAGGGGAAGGCAACGAGGGGGGTGGAGGGTGGCCAAGGCTACGTGTGGCTGCTCAGAGTACCCAACAGTGCCAGCATATTCAGTGTCTCTTGCCACCCACATCATCAGTGTGGAATAACTCAAGTAATAAACATTCGTACAGCAAACCATCTCAAGTCCGGAGTAGAACGACTTACACAATAAATCTTCGTGATGCAGACCTTTTCGAGTCACTCCGGATATTTTGTTTACTATATTGGCTGCGTGAGGTAGTATTTCAGGGACAGAATAGCGGTAAACAGGTATTCTTAGTAAACCATAAATCTTGTGCCTGGCCCCTTCCCCTTCTTTCTCTTTCCCCTCATTCCTTTCACTACTCTGTTCTACAACACCTTGGCCCTTCCTCCTCCCGTGCCTCCATTTCGAACAGTGACTCATCTACAAGCTATTAGGAGCCCAGACAATACTTCATCTTGTGTGTGTGTGTGTGTGTGTGTGTGTGTGTGTGTGTGTGTGTGTGTGTGTGTGTGTGTGTGTGCGTGTGTGCGTGTGTTTACTGATCTAAAGCAAACTCGGGGGCGTTCGTCAGCATATAATGTTTCGCTTTTAATTCAACTTTTTTTTCTTCCATTTGATTAATTG
>JAPQNM010000044.1:1961111-1978611 GCA_029783475.1 Metacarcinus magister | reverse complement strand
TCGTGTGTGTGTGTGTGTGTGTGTGTGTGTGTGTGTGTGTGTGTGTGTGTGTGTGTGTGTGTGTGTGTGTGTGTCCACTTTGCGAATGTTATTGAAATTGTGAACTTGAATTTATTGCTTTAATGTTTTCTGTTTCTATTTCATATATTACATTTTTTTTGTTTGTATGTCTTATTCTCTGTCTGTCTGTGTGTCTGTCTGTGTGTCTGTCTGTCTCCCTCTCTCTCTCTCTCTCTCTTTAATTCCCAACGCCCCACTCTGAATGTTGAAAGAAGTCCGTCAATATGTTTTACTTCCGCCGCGCGACACTATTCAATAAATCACACCAATGAAAAACGTGGCGCGGTATTAAAATTCGGTGACTGTCGCTGCTGCTGAAAAAAAAGAGAGATGAAATATAGCAAAAATCCCTTAAATCATTATCAGCAGAATATTGTCACATTTTTTTTATACAAGCGAAAGAATGAAAACCCTTGAGACCTTGTGGACATGAATTATATATTTTGGTTTTTTATACACTTTTGATTTTTTTTTATAGGAATATGTTATAGTTTTTTCTTTTCTATCCAAGTTATTCATTTTTTTTCCTACATTATTTATTATGTAACGGTGGACGTAGTTTATTGAATTTATCTAACGAGTCAATATGGCGGTCGGGGGGACAAGTGACAAGGAAGATTAATGGTGGAAAATAAAAAATTGAGTCTTAAAAAATTCTTTCATAAGCTACGGTGGACAACTTTCTTTTTAAATTTTTTTACCTAGATGTTGGTTAGTTTGCTTCCCTTGTCTTTATTCTATTTTATTCTTTGTTTCCCTTCTTTTAATCTTTATTACATTCTATCTCTCTCTCCCTCTTCATCACATCCTTTTTTTTTATTAAGTGTATCAATACTAAGAACAACTATATATTAACTAAACATGTCCTAGGAGGTGACATAACACTGCGTAAAGGGAGGTCGTAGTGGTCGTAGAGGCCGAGTAGTCTTCTTGGGTTAGAGTGACCTTGAGGCAGAGTCGTTAAGCTGAGTGACGATAGACAAAGGGTTACCTGTCATATACACCTGAGCCTGGCGTGTTCCCTTAGGATGTGGCTGCAGGAAGATGTGAGGGGAAGGGAAGGGGAAGGGTGCTGCAGGGATACAAGCCTTTAGTTATGGTTATTCTCCAGTTGAATATTAAGTACTGTCAGGTATTTGGTATATGTTTAGTACTACAAATTGTGAATCATTGGCTTCTAAATTTAAAAAAAAACTAGAACAGAGGCATCATTACCTATAGAAAGTAAAACTGTCGTAAGTCGTGTCAATAAAGTCGATTACTAAGCTGCTAGTGAATAAAATGGAAACAACCGAGGCTTCTTAGCGCAGGGAACTATAGAGTTACTGAAAGGCGTTAAACAGTGGAAAACAGACCTATTCGAACGCCACGAGGCAGAAGAATCAGCCCAACGCATTTGACCGTAACATTGTGAGACGCCATTAACTTGCTCCCACAAAGTACCTGCTGCTAGACGGCGCGAACGAAGAACTAAAAAATGTCTTCGAGTCCTCAATTATTCAGGAGCGGAGAAAGGAAAAGACGACACCAGGTTTGGCTCAGTGTCAGAATTCGATCAAAAGTAGAAGACGAACATCCATGATCTGATGAATGTTGAAGTAGTAATCAGGAGTGTTGACAAGTCATTTCACTGCGAAGATATCTAATAATTAATTCCTTCATTCACTTATTCAATCATTTATTCACGTTTCATTCCACCCACGCTGCCCTCCTTCCCTCTTTCTTTCCCTTGCATGTTTCCTTTCTCCTTATCTGTTTTGTCTCTCTTCTCTTTTTTTCCATCCATCTCTTAACATCCTTTAACTTTCCAGATATAGTACTTCCCCTCTTGCTCCAGCCTTCCCTTCCTCTTCCATGCTTCCCTGGTGACCTCCTCCACTTACTTGGTTACCTTAGTCCCCCCCCCACCACCTCTTCCAGGCAATTATGGAGCAAAGAAAACAGCTCCGTCTAGTACCACTTCACCCACTTTTCGCGCTCTTCTGCCTCTTGCATTAATTGAAAAAAGGGGGAGCCACTATTAGAGGAAGACGTCGCACACTCTACTTAGGTGATAGCGACCCCAGAAGCCACCAGCCGTTGGAATAAAGCTAGAAGTAATTGCATCGCCCTTCAGGAACAGCGAACTGGTATCATTAGAGTAATTAAGCTAGAAACTCCTCTCTCTCTCTCTCTCTCTCTCTCTCCTCGTGGATTGTGGAGAGAGAGAGAGAGAGAGAGAGAGAGAGAGAGAGAGAGAGAGAGAGAGAGAGAGAGAGAGAGAGAGAGAGAGAGAGAGAGAGAGAGAGAGAGAGAGAGAGAGAGAGAGAGAGAGAGAGAGCACAGGGGAATTCAATTAACTTTGTTCTGTGGTAAGCTTAATTCTCGTTCCCCAAACTGTTGGAAATAACGAGTTAGTTGTATTTTGCCTCGAGCTAAAGAAAACGGGCTTATGATTGTTGCCTTTCATTTATTTCATTCCGTTCATGTACCGAAGTTTCTTGTCTGGCTCGATTCTCTCTCTCTCTCTCTCTCTCTCTCTCTCTCTCTCTCTCTCTCTCTCTCTCTCTCTCTCTCTCTCTCTCTCTCTCTCTCTCTCTCTCTCTCTTTAAAAAGGGAAAGATAAAGATGGAAACGAGTCCACACAACGTGATTCGTTCCTTGAATAAATCTACATTATTTTAAAGGGAAATGTTTTGATATAATTCACTAAAGGCAATTTTTTTTCTTTCCCAGAAATATGAAAGAAAGAGAATGAGAGAGCGAGAGAGAGAGAGAGAGAGAGAGAGAGAGAGAGAGAGAGAGAGAGAGAGAGAGAGAGAGAGAGAGAGAGAGAGAGAGAGAGAGAGAGAGAGAGAGAGAGAGAGAGAGAGCAGTACTGAGTTATTGTTTTGTGTCTGGTTGTCAAGCTACTTTGTCGTTGTGTTTTTGTCCCTCAACGTCTCATGAGAGGAGAAAGACAAGGAGGAAGAGGAGGAGGAGGAGGAGGAGGAGGAGGAGGAGGAGGAGGAGGAGGAGGAGGAGGAGGAGGAGAATAACTAGGCACATAAAGAAGACTAAAAGGAAGACTAGTTGTTGTGGAAGGAGATTGAAAATTAACGAGGTCCTGTTTTTGCAATACCAGGAAGGAGAAGAAGAGGAGTATAAAAAAAGATACCAACGAGTAGCAGAGAATAAGTAAAAAAGGGAAAAGAATGTGTTATAGTAACAATAATGATAATAACATTAATTATTATTATAATAATAATAGTAATGATGATAATCATAATAACAATAATACTAATACTAATAATAGTAATAATAATAACAATAATGATAATAATAATAATAATAATAATAATAATAATAATAATAATAATAATAATAATAATAATAATAATAATATAGTTGCAAGCTATAACACATAAAATACATGCATAACAAACACCACATAATTATTACCTTGCACAGATTGCATTCTTTTGTGTTATAGTGAAATGAAACTAGAATGTAAGTATGGATGTAGGAATGTAAAATGTACTTTTCATCAGTTTTAATCAGTTTTAATCAGTTTTAATTCGCTAACAGTTCAAGATATGGAAACCAAATAACATTTAAACATTATTTACTGTAGATTTAGGGTAGGTCATCTCTTTATTTTGTCATGAGACCAGCATCAGCCATTAAAGTTATATAATGGTTATTTCATTAATGTTATTAGGCAAGCAAGGGTAAAATACAGTTTGATATTATAGTAATCAGGAAAATAAGGCTAGATTCATGTTAAGCATAACCGAAAACCTCATTGTACCAATTTTCATGAGATTCGGAGGTGTGGAAATTTGCATGAAATTTCGTAGGGTACACCCTTAGAGTTTTTTAAATAAATCATATATTTTTAAATAACTCGAAATGTATGGGGTTTACGTAAAAAACGTATATAATATAAAATGATGGAAAGAAGACGCTCGTTCTATTGAACTATAGAAAAATTAAATTGAAATGTAATTATAGATGTAGGAGTGTAAAGTATTATGCATTAATATTTTTCAATTTTATTTAATTTTCTTCATAAGTATAACAGTTATTGAAAAAATTATAACAGCGTAAGATAGACATTATTAAACTCCATAACTTTACATCTATGCAACTTTTCTGTAGAACTATTATTTACGTAGTAAAACGGGCACCACCATTTTGACCTCAGTTCTGGTGGAATTTACGGGCCACAACATGGAAAATCCAAATATTATAGTAATGCAAAACTGATTCCAGATTCATGATCAGCATGCCCGAGAACCCCTTGGTACCAATTTTCATGAGTTGTGTTGAAATATTAACAAAAGCTTAACCGAACCAAACTTAAATACGTTTTCCCACCCCTTACATTTTTTGGCTGAAATCATGTTTATAATATATATATATATATATATATATATATATATATATATATATATATATAAGTCATGTTCTCTCACCAAACACTACTAAGAAATCATTCCTATTTGTGGATCTAATCGACTCGCTGTGATCGTGTAGAGCAGACTATAGTAGTTCCGAGTGGCGTCCCATTGTGGCACTTCCTGACTGCGTGTGGCATTGTGTTCCATTCGCTGAAACCTGATCGCTGTGGCTCCACCCTTAACGCTCAACTCAAGTTATGTGTGTTGCAGGACGGTATCGGGTATCGGATTGGCGTCCCGCGAGAGTTGTCTGTAAATGCTCCTAATTGGGGCATTACCTGGAAATTATTGGTGTTATGGTCTTATTTTTTGCAATATTCGTGATTTTAGAAATGCAAATTACAAAAGAAGCAGCCGATGGTTGTCCTCCAATGGCAGGGTAGAAACAGCAGCTACACACAGGGTCACAACGTTGTTCTTCCTCTATGAATCTCAACGCATGGTACCTTGTGAGAGTGTAGCGCGAGACACAATTGGAAATACATTCAAGTCTGCTTCTGAAAATTTACTGAACTTTCAACTTCATGAACAGACGAACGGACTTTGCAACAAATTCTTGAAAGCGCGCGCACACACACACACACACACACACACACACACACACACACACACACACACACACACACACACACACACACACACACACACACACACACACACACACACACACAGACACACACACAGGAAACAGGAAAAGCAAGCCGATACTCGCATACAGATTAAAGAAAAGCATGACCTAGAAAGGGAAGTGTCGCTGCAAAAAGCAATCTTGTCGACAAACACCTGATCTGTTCTGAATACATACGTGAATCAACCCAAGTGTCGATCATTATGCAGGGAAGCAAACTCGAGCTCCGTAATTCTATACCTGCCTTGATTCAGTGTCCGGGCGAGGAAGAAAACATGGGTAGCATTACTTTGTGTCGATGATCATGTTACAGTGTTGTTCCTCCCCTCAACGCCTGCCTCAGATGCATAATTCAAAGCTCCAGGGACACACGGAGAGACTTTCTTATGCTGGATAATATAATAATATAGTAATAGTCGTAGAAGTATTATTTATTATTATTATTATTATTATTATTATTATTATTATTATTATTATTATCATTATTATTATTATTATTATTATTATTATTATTATTATTATTATTAGTAGTAGTAGTAGTAGTAGTAGCAGTAGTGGTAGTAGTGGTAATAATAATATTTAGAAAAATTATTGGTCTTGTTATCCTAATTGCATTGATCTCCTCTGTTTACCTCTTTATCTCCTCCTCTTCCTCCTCTTCCTCCTCTTCCTCCTTTAATATAGTTTAGTATACAATAGTTTCTTCCTCAAATTTTATTCTTTACCGTAAAACTCCTTGTCATTGTTTTGTTCAGGGCACGTGGTGTTCCTTTTTTAGTTCCCAGCCGGCCTGTTGGTGGAGGGAGAGGTGGGTGGGGAGGAACCTTATTCTATTGTATCCTTAGTCTTCTACACGTAGTTTACTAGTAATATTATGTAGTTCAGCAGATTTCCTCGTTATCAACTAACAAGTATCCTGTTTTTCCTATATTATCCCGTTCCTCCTCTTCAGACACACATTTTTTCTTTTTCTCTTCCACGTCTTCCTCTTCCAACCCAGGCTACTGGATTAAGCCTCTCTTTGCTCAGCCTTCCTCTAATCCACCTTTCTTTCCCCTTCCGTGCCTCAACTTCCCAGGTATCTACTCTTTAGGTCCAATCGCCTTACTCTCCCTTCCAACATATATGTAACTCTGTCTCTGTCGTTTCTTTTCTACTTATCGCGCTCTCTTTTTTGCCTCTCCCGACCTTTACTTTTCTTTACGTGTCCTTCTTCTTTTCTATTCATTAATTCACTCACTTCCTTTCTCTCTCTTACCTCTTCTTTCTCATCCTCTTCCCCTCTACTCCTAGTTTTCCTCTTTCTGCTTCCTTCCCTCCCTTCGTGCTCTCATTAAATACGCCTTTGTACATTTACCTCCAAAATGATGTAGTCTATTGAGGGTGAGGCTTAAATGTTATTATTACAATTTTTTTCAGTGTGTAGATTAATCTTATAAGCTGATTTGAAGGTGACGTGAAAATATTAATGTATATATGAGAATATGGAATTACGAAACGTGTACTGATGTGTTTGTTTATCTATATAGTTGTGTATTTGTGTGTTCATGTATTTATCATTACCATCGTTGGCATTTCCTTGTGTTTAATGAGGCGAGGTTCACAGTTTGATTCATGAGGGTACAATACCATCACCCTCAGGCATGCCCCACACACTGCCGGCCATGCAAGTCAGACTACAAAGGCGGGTGAGTGAGCTCGTCCCAACACTTAACCTGCTGCTCTTCCCGTCACTCGGCCTTGCTGCTCGCTAATATAACTTGATAATCCTATTCCTAATATTAATCATTATATTCTTAATGACGCTGTAATGTGGGAGGCGGTGCTGTAATCAGATACACCTGTTGAGAAATGGAAAAAAAAATAACCCTTCATTAAATATTAAGAGTAAATTGATACGTCTGCTATGGAACTGTGCAATTAATTTTGATCGGTCATAGGCGCTCCGCTAAATTTGCTGCTGCCACCGACCTCAACCAGCACAGCAATGTCGCTCAGCTTTAACTGCAGGAGATACTTAGCACCTTATTGATTGATTCACAGGAGTCGGTGTGTTAATTGATGCTGGTGATACATTAGTGGCTATGGAGGCACCAGGAGACAACCATTGTTTTATTGATGGAATGGAATGGTAATGAGTGAGCGAATTAGAGGCGTTCAGGGGAGGTATTGAGAGAGAGAGAGAGAGAGAGAGAGAGAGAGAGAGAGAGAGAGAGAGAGAGAGAGAGAGAGAGAGAGAGAGAGAGAGAGAGAGAGAGAGAACACTTCAAACAGGCAGACATGCAGACACACAGACAGACAGAGATAGTAGAAAAAAATACAGGCAAGCAGGGAGACTGATGGAGAGCCAGACAGACAGACATATTTCTATTCGAACGATGCTTTTTATCATGTCATGAGCAGCGCCGTTTTTTTTTTTTTTTTTATAATCTATACAACCATCCTTCCACCTGTCATTCCATCTACCTGGCCTTTTACGTGTATTGTTTTTCCGGCACGTTCTCCTCTCTATCAATTATTCATTTTGAGAAAGGGTGAGAAAGAGAGAATGAACAAAAACAAAAAAAAACGTAGTGTTAGTTTGTATTGCATTGTAATTATTTTTTTTGTTTAGTTATTTGTGTCATGCTTTTCTTTGTACCTTTTCTTTTATTCTCTCTCTCTCTCTCTCTCTCTCTCTCTCTCTCTCTCTCTCTCTCTCTCTCTCTCTCTCTCTCTCTCTCTCTCTCTCTCTCTCTCTCTCGCTCTCTCTCTCACTCTAGCTCATCCACCGAGGGTCTGGCAAGCCTCTCTCCTCTTCATTAGTGTCCAATTAGATTAGACTTTTCACTGCCACTCTCTCTCACACACACACACACACACACACACACACACACACACACACACACACACACACACACACACACACACACACACACACACACACACACACACACACACCACACACACACACACACACACACACACACACACACACACACACACACACACACACACACACACACACACACACACACACACACACACACACACACACACATCAAAAATAAATATCTATCCTTCTTAGCCTATAAGGGCTTATTATATTGAGTGTTGCTATGATGACCTGTGTGTTATGGAGCCTTTTCTACCCATTAGGCCTATTGTTGAGTGTGTGTGTGTGTGTGTGTGTGTGTGTGTGTGTGTGTGTGTGTGTGTGTGTGTGTGTGTGTGTGTGTGTGTGAGCCTCCATGCGCCGGGAACAAAGCTTTATTGCTGTAATTTACTCAGCTAAGGTGCGAGACAATCAAGAATACTGTGGTTTTTTTAATTTTTTATCTATAAGAAACTCAGGATGGACTGTGTGTGTTCTTTGATAGTTGTCAAGTGTGAGTGCGTCTTGTGAACGTGACACACTGCATGGCATCAGGTTTCAATATGCTGTCCAACACACGTGGTATTTTCTGGATAATTTTGTTGCTAAGAAAATGGTACCAATCCTTCACGCTATCAACTACATTGCCACAATCATCATTACCAAAATTGTTGATGTCATTATTGCCAACATTATCAGTGTCATATTTGTCAAACATTATCAAAATAACTTTCATGTTTGCGCGTTATTCTTATTGCTTGTCATCAGGAATATCATTAGTAACCTTAACAATAACGTCTTCACTATTACCGTTAATCACCCGACTCATTTCACCAAAACTAACGCATCACACTAACACACAAGTATATATTTTTTAACTAATTCGTGATTTCATCTTGCTGTCCGCCTAAGACGTTCCTTACAATATGTTTGTGATTTAGTGATTTTTTTTATGTGAATGTTTTGTTGTTGTTTTATATTTACGTTATTTAACATTCTACATATTTTTTCAATCATCCTATCTATCTTTTATTGTCACTCTTTGATCCGTCATTTATTAATCCTTTCTCGTACTATCTTTTATCCCAGATGGTTTAATTTTCACTTATTTTCAATTATATATATATATATATATATATATATATATATATATATATATATATATATATATATATATTTCACATATCCTTTTTTAAGATAATTCTCTCTCTCTCTCTCTCTCTCTCTCTCTCTCTCTCTCTCTCTCTCTCTCCTCTCTCTCTCTCTCTCTCTCTCTCTCTCTCTCTCTCTCTCTCTCTCTCTCTCTCTCTCTCTCTCTCTCTCTCTCTCTCTCACACACGTCTAGCTCTACGTTCTCACGTCCAGCTCCACGTTCTCACGTCTAGCTCCACGTTCTCACGTCCAGCTCCACGTTCTCACGTCTAGCTCCACGTTCTCACGTCCAGCTCCACGTTCTCACGTCTAGCTCCACGTTCTCACGTCTAGCTCCACGTTCTCACGTCTAGCTCCACGTTCTCACGTCTAGCTCCACGTTCTCACGTCTAGCTCCACGTTCTCACGTCTAGCTCCACGTTCTCACGTCTAGCTCTAAGCTCTTCGTTTGGTTCCAAACTGAAAACAGAGGTAAAATTTCCTACCTAGGTTATCCAGCTTGCATATATCTCATCTATAAAAATCATAATGCTGAAGCAAGTAAAGACTCTGACAGCTACTGTTGTTGTAGTCACGATGATCGCCGTGGTTTGGACGAGGATCCATCCCATCGCCAAGGAAATGAAGGACATGAGGGAGGTGCTGCAGGCGGCGGCGAACCTCCAGCAGAACACAGTAGGTGTGATGCTCACAAATTGGCTGTCGCGGCAGCGATGGTTGGGTACTTTGAGTCCCCGTGCCGTGAAGTCCCACCAGGAGGCGTGCCAGCCACCCTCCATCACGCTGCTGGTGACTCGGCGCCACCAGGACTACGTCCTTTGCATGATGGACCTTCTGGAGCAGGGAATGGCGGCCCGGGCAATGATTTTCGACGCCGCCTGTCTGGTGGGAGGTTTTGTCCTTCTAATAGTATGGTTCCTTTGGCACTGGATTCCCGCAACTTCCGGAACACCACCAACTCAGGAAGGAGGGAAGGATATGCAGCTGGTGCAGCATTTTGTTACCAAAACAAATTACAGGATAGAGGAAGGCGACGAGGAATTCCTGCGGAGACGGATTCCTTTTATGACATTGGAGCAGTTGAAGGATTTGGATGATTTAGAAACGTTGGGCTGCGGCGGCTACGGAGATGTGTATCTGGTCAGGTACGAAGGACAATTGGCTGCCATGAAGGAGATCATGGATTCATTACCGGTGTGTCACCTGCTGCAGGAAGCTCGACTGTCACTGGAGCTGGACGGTGCCGGCGGCGTGCCGCGCCCACTGGCTATTTGCCTGGACCCACAGGTGGTCGTCCAGGAGTATGTCGGCAGCACGTACGACAAGTACCTCTCGAGGTGCTCGGTGAAAGGCTTCCTCGACTCCCTCGTAAGCATTGCTGGGTGTCTGGAGGAAATCCACCGCGCCGGAATAGTTCATAACGACCTTAAGGACAACAACATCACCGTCACAGGCAACGACGATAAGCCTGTCTTCCACATCATCGACCTTGGTCTCGCCTGCCGTGTCGGAATGTTTGCAGACTGCTATTTGGAAGAGAAGGACAGGCACGAGTACCCATGGGTCGCTCCCGAAGTGAAAAGCCGTATGCTGGTGTTTCCTTCCGGCGATGTGTACAGCTTCGGCGCTCTCATGGAAGCCGCACTGAGCGAGTGCGACGACAAATTACTAAAGGATGATTTAGAGTTCATCATTTTGGCTTGCATGCAGACGGAGGCCTCGCGTCGGCCATCCCTCACCCAGGTAGTGAGACTTATCAAGATAGTGAAGTCGTTGTTGTCGCGGAATTATGTCAACATGATGTTAGGTGATGAGTCTTGAACAACTTGATGATGACCTTGTCACACCGATCTTCATCTTGTTATTTATGTGTGTGTGTGTGTGTGTGTGTGTGTGTGTGTGTGTGTGTGTGTGTGTGTGTGTGTGTGTGTGTGTGCGCTTCAGCCAGTACTGACGTGGACATCTGTGTGAGCTGCATCCTAAACACAACAGCAGGATGTGCGACACCAAACATTAGTCCACGTGTAGCATCAGGAGGGTGGTATTCAGACTACCTCGAGGGTGAGCAATGGCGTGATTACCCTACAGCATCGTCAGCACGTCTTGGGGATCGCTGCCACAGCATCCGAGAGATAGATAGACAGATAGAGAGAGAGAAAGAGATAGATAGATATATAGACGGTTAGATAGATAGATAGATATATAGATAAATAGAGAGACAGAGATAATTATAATCATCATATAACAAAAAGTCTCAGCAATAGTTTAGTGAGAGAAATTCAACACTGTAATGCAAGAGATGAAATAATATATACATATAGAGCAGAGTATATGTTTGTCTGTTTATATGTGTACATATCCCTTGTACCTGAGCTCCCTAGTTCATCTGCAGGGATGAAATGTTACATATAGTCAGGATTTTCAGTTTAGATGGACATACGGAGGGTCAAAATAACACTGTACCCATTCACAATCTCCACTGAGTTTATTAAATGTACAAAGCAGAGAGGCGAGCGTTACCCTCCTGGCGTCCCATTTTAACGCAGAACGTTCGGCGTTGGTTGCTGATGAGCTGAGAGCTGGGAGCAATGAAAGCCTTCCCCTTGCCCGTCATGGGGCGCCTATATTACTATAGAATTATATATATATATATATATATATATATATATATATATATATATAAATGAAGGAAACTATTAAAAAATTTTCACTGTTTTCACCATAACTGAAATAATCCGCTTCGTTGAAAGTGATTGCATATTTCTAAATGAATAATACGCAACAGAATTAAATATGCAAACTTCACAGAACACATCACAACAACAGTATTACACAATAAAATAACAGCACGCAACACAGCATCACAGCAACACAGCAACACAACATACATTAACAACGCAACACAATGCAACACTACACAATACAACAGCGATGGCAGCAGGAATGTATTAGCAATACCTCCTCCGCACGTGCACCCTCAACCATGCACAGGTCGGCACAAACAACACACACAGAACAATTACGTGCGGCCTTGGAACACACACACACACACATACACACCGTGCATTATTACACGAGGAAAATCTTCTTTAATACCTTGTGAGTTATAAAACAGCGTCATCTTCCCTCAACAAGACACATGGTAGTCTGACACGCACTGGTTCCATTGAGCTGGGTACTCACCATTGTCTCTAGTATTATACCAACATGTTTATCCCATATTGCCATGATAGAGCTGCGACTGGAACTGCTTGCTGAGGAGAACTAAGAGGGTGCGGGAAATATTTAAACTTTGTACTCCCTCGCTCTTCTACCCATCTATTTCGTATTCTGTCTACTTGTCTCTGTATCTATATGTCTGTTTGTCTGTCTGTCTGTATGTGTGTATGTCTTCCCATCTAAAGTAAGTATTTGTTTACCCTAATTTAGAAATCTGTGTCTACCAATCAATGTCTAGCTATTTATTCATCTATTTACCCATCAATCTTGTGTTTATATTTATCTGTATCTATTGGCCTATCTACGTATATCCCTCTCTCTTTACTCTTTGTCCATAAACAATTAGTCTGTTTATTTCGGTTTTCCTCCTCATATCCTGCTAATTAAACGTTGAGGTTCATTAGATAAAAACAACGTTGAGAGGACGCACGAAGACCACGTAAGCACACTCTTAGCGAAGGAACAGGAGGAGGGAAAAAAAAAAAAAGTACTGAGCATGTTTACGAACGAAGCACAAATGAAGCATAACTAAGGTCGAAGGAAAACATGGAGCGAGTTTATCTATTTATTTTTTTATCGAGCCAGGCTATTTTTTCCTCTTTATTTTGCGTGCTTGGAACATTGTAGTGCACTGCATCTTCCACACATTACCACCGCGGAATAGTATTGATAGTTCTTATATCTTCAAAGGATTAGAAAGAAATGTATAGAAAGAATCGTTGTGTTAAATGAAGGTTCACGGTGCGTTCGTTGTTTTGGTGGTTAATATTTTTCTTATATCGTAGTTTTATTAAGAAATATTTGTTAATCTACATTTTGGAAGAATGAGGGAACCGTTTCATTTGGCTGGAAAGGAAAAAAAAATATATGAAATGTGAAATGTTTGCATAACGGAAATTTCTTTTATCACTGCTCGCTCACAGATATTATGAACTCCCGAGTGAGTGGTATGCAATTTCATGCTCTGCCTCAGGTGAAAAACGCCAAGTAGTCATTTGTTTTTTTTTAATGCATAAATGTTATCACGAACTTTAAACCAACGTCGGATGCTTAGGTTTGGAGTCTCCTCTGCAGCAGCGCCATTCGACCAACATTTGCTGAAGGATGACCAAAAAGAACCTGATGAAAGCATGTCAGTTTTAAGCACGGAATATAAAATTAATGTAAAAGCCTCCATGGCCATCAACACTGTGATTTGCAATGGTGATAATGTCCTTGAATACTGAGAATACTGGTCCTTTCATTCTTATAATATTTTCCAGGTATTCTATTTATGTATCATTTTGTTATGCCAGTGTATAAAAACATAGCATGAAACACTACTTTAGAAATATTCAAGTTTAGTAGAATCTTAATTAACTGTGATAACGAGTGTGTGTGTACAGGTAGTTAATGACGAGGTTCAGAGATTCAGGATTCACTTGAATAGCAAATACAATGTCTATTTAGTGAAGAAAAAAAATACCAGTAGACCGAATATCTACATTTTTTATACCTCACTAACACATCAGACAATTTAGGAAAAAGGTAACTGTAGCAATAGATAATTAAGAGTAAGAGATGATCATGAATAAAGCTTCAGACTTTCGACTAAGGTTCAGTGAAACATCCAAAGTTCACACAGAGGAGGGAGTGCATTCAGTCGGCCGGCGGTGTCAGTGGTGTGAGGGTGAGCGGAGAGTGTGCGCAACCAGGCTTCCTTATCCTTCTTAAAGCGTAAGTTTTATTTATTTTAGTGAAGCAGTACGTGAAAGAGAAGACGATGTGATGAGGCTCTGGTAGGCTGAATTATTTGTAGAGGGAATGATAAAGATTGACGGGGTGTGAGATGGGTTGTGTTAATGACTTGTATACGTGGTTGAAGAGTTGCTAGGTGGGTGGGTGGATGGGTACAGGGAATTAGAGTTGACTTGCAATGTGTTTCGCATTTTAACAGCGAGTCTTAAATATATCGTAAGTCTATACTCTCACAATATTATAAGTGGTATTTTCTGTGCAGCCCATAACAACCTCACCCCCATCCCTCTCCTAAACCCTTCCCACTCTCCCTCCCCTCATCCCCTGCACCCTCCTTCCCCTCTTCACCTCCCCCACCTCTCTCTCGCTCACCCTCCGCCTTGGTCCTCCCTGCGTCGTCACCACACCTTACTTGCAAACACCACTACCTTCCATTTTTCTCCTGACACTCTTCTCCATTCCATCTCTATCAATCTCAATCCTTCCCTCGGTCCCACCTCATGTAATTGAATTTCATATCAGTCTGACGTACTTCAAATTCCGGCTTCTGGTAAAACTTAACAAGGTAGTTTAACCTCTAACTATTTTCCACCCTTGTTATAGCATAGTTGCAGCTACCACCACCACCACTATAACTATATTCTCCTCACATTCGTTATTGTCACGCTCTGTCTTCCCTTGACCTCCCATTAAGTTACGTAGAAAATTACTTTGAAGTTAAAGAAAAAACATGCATCAATATGCTTAGATATACCTAAAGCTAATTGTTATAAACATGGCTAAACACATCTAGTGAAGCGTTTTTTTTATTAATGTTTCCTTACATTACAGATTACAATGTGTCACCTAGTGGACTTCTTGGACCCATTAACTCACACGATGGAAGAGACCCAAAGGAAGCTGCACTACGCTGATGGTCCTGTAAGATACCCTCCGTATAAGGTGGAAGGTGCATCCTTAGCACCACAAAGAAGATAACAAACCGGCTGATCACATGAATTTGAATGTCATCCCAAAGGTAAGAAATGGTAGAAAAAATTATGTCAGCTGGTGGAAGAGTTTGGATGAGTGTGTTAAAGGAGGTATTTGAGAGTAAATAGAAATGAGAGTAAGGTAGAACGGTGAATGTTGTTGCATTGCATGGTGGACTGCTCTGTGATGGAATGTTTTAAATGTTTAGAGTTCAAGGTTACTGTAGATTGAAAAATAGAGACAGAGGTTGAGTCTAGGATTAATGATGTACGAAAACTGTTGGGAAGAATGACCAAAATGTTTAGTTGTAGAGTGATTGAAATGAATGTAAAGAGAAGGTTGTATGAAGGAGTAACTGTGCCAACTGCACTAAATGATACTGAAACATGTAGGAGAGAAGAGATTAAATATAATGGAGATAATGTGTTTGTGGAGTATGTATGGAGTAACGCTAATGGACTGAAAAATAAATGAGAGGCGAAGGAGAACTAGTGTTACGAGAGAGTTGGTTGGTTGAGCAGAGTATAGAGTGTTGAGATGGTTTGGGAATATGAATAGAATGAAGAAGGATCGGTTGGTGAAAAGAGTTATAGGATCTGATGTGAGAGGTGTGAGGTTGAGAGGAGGCCACGAATGGGATAGATGGACGGAGTGAAAAGAGCGTTGAATGAAAGAGAAATGTCTGTGGAGCAAAGAAGGATGATTGTACCCTAATGTATAAAAAAAACAACGACGATAAGCTGTCGTTATGTATTTTATTATCTGTTTGATAGGTTGATTTAACTATTGTAAGTTGATTGACCTTTAATTTAATCCATTACATACAGCCATACCTTTCATTTACTATCATGAATAACAATGAGGATGCGAGGTCAGGGTTTCAGAGCGAAAAAGAGTTAAATATTACCTCTCTCTCTTTCTCTCTCCGTCCCTCCCCCCACGTTCTCCTCTTAGGGTATGAAGATTTCTTTTTTCTTTTCAACAACTTTCGTCCTTCCTCCTTCACTTCCTCTCTACCTGCCTCCCTCCCTCGCCATAGTTTTATTTCTCAGCGAGTCTCGGTTCCTCCACACGCTCACCATTCCCACCCGCACTTCCTTTCCTTCAACTCCGCTTTTTCTCCCTGGTCACTGCCTCCCTGCAATACTTTCTGCCTTACCTTCACTCATTTCTCCACCACTACCACCTTTTTTCTCCTTGCGTCTCTCCACTAAAATGCTTGGCTGTTGTTCCTTTCTCTCTGATTTTTTTCCTCGCTCCTCCTTCACATACCATCACCTCACTCCCCCATCTGCCATTTTCTGTCCAGTTCGTCGTACCTCAAACCATCTATCTCTCTCTGATTCTCTTTTCTTAACGCCTCCTCTGCCTTCCAGTCATCGCAATCCTCCTCTCACTCCATCCAGTCTTTTTTCTTTTTTTCCTTACCTCCCCCACCCTCCTTTACTTTCATTTCCTGCTTTTACATAGGTCCCCCCTTTCATAGCCGTTCTGTGGTCCTCTCTAGCCCTCGTCGCCTTCCTTACCAATCTTTACCTGGCTGCTCCCTTATCCCTCTATCCGGCCTTCTTCCTTCCTCTCCCTGCCTAGTACCTTTTACCCTCCCGCCATTTCCCCTGTTTTTTTTCTTCTTATGCACTCAGTATGTTGCAGTGATGTCACCTCTCCCTCCCTCTCTCTTACACGGAAAGTGGTATTTGTTTTGTTTGATGGGAATCGTAGTTGTCAATGTGTCTATAGAGGATCCTAATTGAGTCAGACAAGTGACTAACACACTTTTTTTTTCTATTGTCTCAGTGCTTTTTTTATTATTGGAATCATATAATGTTGAAGGAACATAGTATTCTAGTTTCTGAAGTTTAGTTTAGTTTTTCTTCCAACCATTCTCTACATCCCTATCCTTCCCCCGCTCCAGTCTTCTAGTTTTATTCATATTTTTTGTTATTAATTAAAAGTAATTAATTTTCTTTTGTTTTGGTTATATAACAAAAGGCAATTAACCATACTCTAAACAGATTACTCCATTAAGTTTGTGGTTACTTTGCAGAGGACGTGCGTGGGTGTGTTGCTGCTGCTGCTCATATCGAACCCATGTCTGGCCTTCGTGACTGCACCAGCGCCCACGTCTTCACCACCACACTACCACTTTCAACGCTTGGGCTAGATCCTGCAGGTGTCATAGCACAGGTGCACGTGTGTGTATAGTGACCAAGTTTGGTTAGTTGAATTTTTTTGCTGTAGTGATTTTGAATGAGGTGAAGGAAATATATAATGCATGCACTAATAAGTTGAAGGACGCACTCTGGTGTCGAGGAACGGTACGAATGTAGTAAACTATGCTTTTGAAAGTACTAGATGATTAGTCAGTAGACAGCGGTTTCATGCGAGTGATGTTTTAGGAGAGAGATTACTTTTGAAACCTGTGAGAGCTGTTCACTCTTTAGACCTTTGCTGTGA
>JAPQNM010000044.1:1946111-1956111 GCA_029783475.1 Metacarcinus magister | reverse complement strand
GCTTCATTAACTCCTTTCAGTCCTTATATATACCTGCTGAGTTAGGAGAATATGATGAATCAAAAGGGAGTAATGATCTCAACCAAATATCGATACTCTCTCTCTCTCTCTCTCTCTCTCTCTCTCTCTCTCTCTCTCTCTCTCTCTCTCTCTCTCTCTCTCTCTCTCTCTCTCTCTCTCTCTCGTGTTACACAGCTACGTTAGGAGGTGATTGGTGCCTTAAGAAAGAAAGAGAGAGAGAGAGAGAGAGAGAGAGAGAGAGAGAGAGAGAGAGAGAGAGAGAGAGAGAGGAGAGAGACGAGAGAGAGAGAGAGAGAGAGTAGAGAGCGAGAGAGAGAGAGAGAGAGAGAGAGAGAGAGAGAGATGAGAGAGAGAGAGAGGAGAGAGAGAAGAGAGAGAGAGAGAGAGAGAGAGAGAGAGAGAGGAGAAGAGAGAGAGAGAGAGAGAGAGAGAGAGAGAGAGAGGAGAGAAGAGAGAGGAGAGAGAGAGAGAGAGAGAGAGAGAGGGAGAGAGAGAGAGAGAGGAGAGAGAGAGTAGAGAGAGAGAGAGAGAGAGAGAGAGAGAGGAGAGAGAGAGAGAGAGAGTAGAGAGGAGAGAGAGAGAGAGAGAGAGAGCAGAGAGGAGAGAGAGAGAGAGAGAGAGAGAGAGAGAGAGGAGAGAGAGAGAAGAGAGAGAAGAGAGAGAGTAGGAGAGAGAGAGAGAGAGAGGAGAGATGAGAGAGAGAGAGAGAGATTTGATGTAGCGGATTGAGCCGCTAGAGACTGAGACGTAGCAGAGAGAGAGAGATGCAAGAGCGAGAGAAGGGCGAGAGATGAGAGAGGGAGACCTGAGAGAGACCGGAACTTGAACCGAGATGAGACGATGAGAGCGAGAGTGAGAGAGAGAGAGACAGAGAGAGAGAGAACGAGATCGACGAGAGAGAGATGGGAGAGCAGACGAGAGAGAGAGAGATGAAGTGAGAGAGAGAAGACCGAGCAATAAAAACTAGTAACCAATGTGGGTGAGAATGTCAGCCGCAAGTATTAAGTAAGGAAAAGATGAGACAAAGAAGAGATATCACTATATATACCATATTTAAAACTTTTTGCCACATCCACTCTTAATGCTCTTGCTTTATTTTGTTTTCGAGTTTTGCAGTCAAACAGATACCCAAATGCTTAAAATAAGAAAATTTATAATGACAACCTACGTTGGACAAGCAAAACCATCAAAGGGAACTTGGCCAGAACACACACACTCGCTGGTCTACACAAAACTCACACTGGCCCTCGCAGTTTCCCCTGTTACCTTGTCTTTCCGGTGTTTCCCCTCCCTCCTTCCTTTCTTTGTCATTCCCTCTTCCTCGTCTCTTCCTCTCTCCTCATCCCTCCCCATCCTTCCCTCCTCCTTCCCTCCTCTTTCTCTCCTCCCAGAGGAGGAAGCAGGGAAAGGTGTAACGGGGGGACCTCCTTCCACCACAGGAGTACACAACAATTTATGTACAACCTCGGTTCCCTCTTCACCCCTATTCTAAAGCGAAACGGTGAAGTAAGGAGGAGGTGGTGAAGGCGGCCGGCGTAGGATAGTGGAGGCGAATACGAAGGAGTAGAGGAGGAGGAGTAGTCGGTTCTGCCGATGCATGATGGCGTGCGTGAGGGCAGTGAGTACTTGAGGACTTACTGTATTGTATGAGTAGACTGACCCGGGAGTTTCCCGAGAAATATGCCCCCGCGACATTGGCTATACTTTCTTCTGCGACTTGGCCAAGAGTATTGTCGAATACGTCACCCCCCCACCATTCTGCTGGAGGAAAGAACGAATGAAAAATAATGGGAAAAAGGAAGAGGGAAGAGGATTATTCTTACGATGAGTGTGTGTAAAGTAGGATTTTTGGGACTACAACGCGCACATAATGTATAAATCGCAAACCCGGCCAACCTCATCCCGTCAACGAGGCATCACAGGAACACAGGTCAGAAAATGGGAACATGCATCATCATAGAGACTGACCTGCGCGAGCAGTCCGCGCTCGCGCGAGAATCAGACTATCGCGTCGCGCGATCGCGGAGCGAGTCGTCTAGCTGTTAGTCGATCTCGCGCGCGCCTAACTTGCCTCTCACTTGCTCCACACACACCTTTTTTCCCGTTCAATACTCACCTCTGCCCCTCCAGATCGACCTTTGTTGTATCACCACACGCACACACACACACAACACACACACACACACCCACAACGCCACACAAAGCACAGGACACACACACACACATATGATAACAAACAAGACAATACTCACAAATGTCCGGATGTAAAATGTTCCTTCTATCTGTTATGTCGTCCTCCATCTTCTTCTCTTTTTTTTTTTTTTCTCTCCCTCTATTTAGAATTCCCCTCCACATTTCGTGCCTGCCCACTTAACCTTCCTTTTCCCTCCCAACAAATCACATTAAATTCTTCAATCCGTTTTTTTCCCTTTCTTACTTTACAAAAACCTTTCCTTCTTCTCCTTCCCATCTGATCCCATCATTCTTTTTTTTTTTTTTTTTTTTTTTTTTTTTTTTTTTTTTTTTTTTTCCACCCTCCACCTCCTATCCCTCTTCCCTGTATTTATTTTTTCGCTTTTTTTCCGCTCCCCTTAGCCTTTCCTCCTTTTTCCTATAGCACCCCTCTGTTGCCACGCCATAACTTTCTTCCCTACTGCCCTTCCCTTCCTTTCCCTTGCCAACCACACACAACCAACAATAACAGACAACAATTAAGTTTTAGGATCAAAAAGGATCAATCATAGAAGTACAAAAAATACTTTAATTTTTTTTTTATCTCCCCCGTTGCAAAGTGACTACAACGAAACGAAGTCTGCAAAAGCCAAGTCTTTCTCTGACGTGTATATATATTAGATATAAATATTGCCCTACAAAACAAACCCAGAACACAAAGACACAACACACAAACACCATAAAGCACATCAAAAATAATTTTAATGCGCAAGACAAACCCAGAGAGAACAGAACACAAAAGACAAACGCAGCCACTACAACATCCACCACTAACAACTAGACATCACCAACACAGCCAGAACACACACACGACAACAACCACACACACTCAACACCACACAAAGTACTACACACACGACGACAGATCTCCAATCAGGAATGTCAATACTCTAGAACTGTGTGCTACCCTTTCACCTCCGCCGTCAGGAACAGAGGCGATCCTCACAACCGCACAATCTTTGCGGGGACACCCGGATTCGACCAAGACGACTGACGGAGGGTAGCTTCCATGTTACGAGATTGTGAAGAGGGGGGGAAGTGAAGGGATGGGTATAATGGGAAATTAAACTAACAATATAGGTAAATATTAGGAGGCAGGGTGGGATGGGGGAGGGAGTGTGGCTGTAGAGGACTCAAGGGGAAAGGGGAAGGAGAGTTGAGGAGGTATGAAAAAAAAAGGAGGGTGACACGTAGGACAACAAATCGAAGTGAATGGGATATGGAGAGGGTGTGGTAATAAAGCAATTGAAGAGCAGAGGAGGGATTTCAAGGAGTGAAAGTCATTGAAAAGGGCTCAATGGAAAAGCGCGACACCAACGGGTGCCGCCAACCGCCCCCAGCCATCCAAGAAGGGTAGTAGCAGGCGGAGACATCACATCAGCAAGTAGAGGAGTATTTCGAGGGTTGAAGCGTGGTGTCCTGCTTCTTATGCGGTCGTTATTAAAAGAGATAGAGAGAGAGAAGAGAGAGAGAGAGAGAGAGAGTGAGATAGGGAGAGATGATAGAGCCTACACATTTGTACTAGTATCTCTATCATCTCTCTATCTCTCGATACTCTCTCTTCTATTATCTCTCTTCTCTTTATTTATCGCTGGTCTCCATCCTCTTATCTCCCCTCCTCTGATGGTCTCTTACTGCTCCTCTCTCTCGCATACTACTTAAAAATCCATTGATTGCCTCATATTAGCAGAACGGAAGTAGTAGTAATAGTAATATTGAATTGTGATTGTTTTGTTTGTGTGTGGGGGTGTTTTGTTGTCCCTGCCAACTTTCCCAACCCAAGCATGCCCAATTTCGGTTGTGTAACCTGGCTGTGTAAACATTAAACAGAGGCGGATTTTTGGTTGTGGCGTCGAAGGCCATCTAGAGTGAAAGATGCAAGAGAATAGGAAGCGTCCGATTTGCTGTCATGATCGTTTGTCATGATTTGTGGGAGAGGTCCATGCACTCAGGAACTCTTCCCCCCAACTCGCACCACCCGCCGAGGAGGAGGGCCAACACAACCACACACAACAGTCAACACACCAACACACAAACACTCACAGACGTACACACTTCACAACAACATACACACCACACACAAGCCCCCGCACACACCCACACAACAACACCACACACACTGAACCCGTCCATACAGAAAGCACTGACATTGGCTAACGTTTATCGATCATCTATGCCCATTTGACCAGCTGAGATAATGAAAATAGGGCTATGTATATTTATGTATAGTATCTGCTTATGATAACACATACACCGATACCATACTTGAGTCCGGTTTGCTTTAGTCTTTAAAAAAAAAAAATACGGCACAAACACTGTCAACTTCTTACTCACCACAGAGTGTTATCTAATCCACCTGCCCCACGTCGCCCCCGGGTGACTCCATTCCACACAGCCGGCATACCCCTTTCCTTAAGCCGCTCTTTTACGCCCCGCCCTGACCGGAACGGAGCTGGCATGTAGTGTGCCCAGGGCGTTCTCTAGTGAAGCTGCCCTTAGCTAATGACTGCCATCATAAAAGCCTGCACTTAGCACAATAGCAACGCTTGATGGTGGGGGGGCTAAACGGTCAAAATCAGCAGGGCCAGCCCGCAGTAAACAAGTGTTGTTCGAATGGGTGTGTGTCCGTCTCCTCCCCACATTGGCCACAAACTAATAGAGCCCTAAGGGGCGAATCGGCAGCGCTGCTCAGAGCTGCGGTAATTACACACACTTAATTTACTGATCTCCATTAATGCTCCAGTGGTCGGGGCCTGGCGGGGCGGCGAGGAGGGGGAGGGGTGGAGGGGGCTCGGTGGCGGAGGGGTGGTGCAGCGGTGTGACCGCTCACCCAAAGGGCTGGTGGTGATGAAGCTATCCACAGGAGCTCTACAGGGAGGCACCCCACTGAGACCGTGGTCACTACGCTACTCCCCCTGTTTCTTGTATATCTTCACCCTCAAGTCGAACGATTCCCTTCTTTATTGTTCTTTTTCTGGGCACAACGCGTGAGGGGAAACGTGGTAATGAGGGAACGACAACCCACCGAGCGGTGGCAGTGTGGTGCAGCGCTCGTGGCTGGAGGATGAGTGGGGGCGGAAGGAAGGATAAGGAAGGAAGGAAGGAAGGAATGAAAGGGGCTTATTAGGTAGAGATAGGGAGGAGATGACATGAAGCCCAGTGCAGAGGTAAGAAGAAAAGAAAACACCCGAGGGAAGGGCTGTGTGGAGGGGGGTAAGGCAAGCCGCCGACGTGCAAACCAAGGAGTACTTATTACACACGTAAGTAAAAATCGAGTAAATCGGAAACACGGCAAAGCTAAGTAGCTACGGGGAGGCCCGGGCGGGGGGTCGGGACCTGAGGTAGTCCGCTCTGAAGGTTGACTATGTGTCGCGCGCAGATGTAACATTGGATAGTTTTTAACCCCAGGAGTGGGAGAGGTCCGGGTAGGGCGGTGTTTCGCCCTCGGGTGTGCTGGGGGATGCACCACGCTCCCAACCCGCGACAACGAGACTTTTTTTTTTTCTTCCACTGAAAATGCCCTCTTCCCATGAGCAGAAATATCTTCAAAATTGGAATGCTCATCATCAAACCTACCAACCAAGACAAAACCACCAAACCATCTATAAACAACACAGACCGCAACTAGCATAATGAGTATTTCACAACTTGGCCCGTGTCTTACTCGCTAACGGGCGGCGGGGATCTAAAGCGACTGAAGCGACGCACTATACTGTCCTTATGGAAACTATGTACAACGACAAAAATGGAGGGGTGGCGCGTAGCTCCACCATCAAAGAATATACAAACACAAACCAACACACAACAACACACACTATACGCATACATCCATCAGCGAGCCTTGTCTCCAGCACACCAAGACGAAAACAGAACCTCACGGGCCACACAACACACACAACAAACAAGCGACAGGGCCTATCATACGGGAGATGCCTCCCAAGGTCGAGACTGGTTTGACGTGGGGCTGCGTCGGTTATTTGTATATTTGTAAGTTACTGTTGATATGTTTGACTGCGTGCGGTTTTCTCAGGAGTTGGTGGGTGTCGTATGTGTACTTGGCGTTAACGGAGTAACATCTATATGCGAGTTGGTTGGGGGGACATCGTGGGTCGGGGGTAAGATTGTTTTGTTAAAAGGTGTAAGTTATCAAGGTGGTGTGGTGGATAGTGAAATTTGTTCTCGCGGGTAAGTAGTGTACCGACTCATGCCCCATCCCACACGCCTACTCCATTCTTCTCTTCCTAATTTTGCTCTCACGTTTTCTCCGCCTCGCCTTGTCCCGGTGCAGGGCCTCAACGTATACCACACGATTCAGATCAACAAACTTTAAAAACAAAAGGCTACTAAAGGGAGTGCCACAGGGTCCGGGACACGCTTCACATGACAGTTAGGTTTACTCTAACTTTTTTGCTTTCCTTACTTCTTTCCTGTACTCTCCGTCATTTACTTGTTTTTTACATTTTTTACTTCCTTGTCTTCTATGTCTACTCTCTTACTACTTGTACCTTGTGTTTTAGGAGCAAGCGAACAGTTTCCTCTATAGTGCCCAAACCTCCAAGCTGGTGGAGGTAAAATACTGGCTGCCGCTGCGACACCTCAACTAGGTAGTGTGGGGCGTGCATGGGCCAAGGGCGGGGATTAGGAAGGGGATGTGCATGAACAAATGGTGACTATTCCCACTCTTTATTTTTCTCTCTCTCATCTCTCGTCCTCTTTCCTCTCTCTCTCTTTCTCTTTCTCTCTCTCTCTCTCTCGTCTCTTCTCTCTCCTCTCTTCTCTCTTCTCTACCCTCTCTCTCTCTCTTCTTATTATATATATATAATAGTATATATATATATATACTATATAGATATATACATATATATATATATATATATCTATATATATTATATATGTATATATATATATAGTTATTATATATAACACACACACGAGCACACACACACCACAATCCCACACATAGTTCGTCTTAGTTAGTTTTATTGACCACAGCAACGATGCTACAACAACAAAAACCATCCACACACAACACACTACACACAAACTGTTAAACACACAACCCAACACACACACACCACACAGAACGCACACAACACCACACACGATGGTAACAACCACACACATTGCCTACAGCCTCCTCAGCTCAGCGGGCCCGGTGGCAATCTTCAAGTTGTCCACTGTGTGTCAGAGACAGGTTGAAGCATCATTTTGTCAGAAAATTGGGAGCGTGTGTTCAGGTTGCGAAAAAAAAACGCAGTATTTGCAAGTGACAATGACCCATTTCGGCGATAGAGTCCGAGCCCTACGTGGGGTGGGGCACCTTCTCCCTTCTGACGCAGCGCTGTGTCAAAACGGCCACGAGCAGGGTAACCTTGTCATATTCGTGAAGGAGTGCCCTGGACGCGACGAGTTTGGGAGTCCTATGACATGTCAGTTGTGGTAACATATTCGCCTGGTGTCCATGGATCCGGGTGCCCCTCCCCTCTCCAGTGGGAGAAAGGTCTATTTGGGATGGAGCGGCTGGATACAAAGCTTGGCCTTTCGACTCTGAAATCCTTTCATCGAATAGAGTAAGTGATAATGGCTCAAAATGACGCAAGGCTTTATCTTCCTAACATGAATATAAAAGAATGCTATACACCCATCAACGAAAACCCAATTATCCGTTCATTATTAACGTGTACATTCTAAGGAGGGGGGTTTTGGTCGGGTGGTTATTGGCCTTTGCGTGAGGATATCCTTGTTTACAGATGAAGTGACTTTGAAAGTTTTCAGTCAGTGACTTCAAGAAGTAATTATGCACAAACTTAGGGGTGAGACAATGTATAAAACACATAATTTCGAGTCATTATGATTAACACTTAGAAAACTAAATATAACAACTAACTCGGACGTTATGGTTTCCTTAATGATCATACCTTATGTTTCAAACTAGAGGAAGGCTACTTAAAATAACGACGAACTATTTTTCACGTTTACATTGTTTTCATGCACCACAAACATCTATTGACAGTGAAGGCACGTCGAGAATATTAACAGTTCCTCAGAATTGGTTTAAAGAAAGACATCAGCCTTCTTTTTTTCTTTCTTTTTTTTTCTTTTTTTCTTTCACGGTCACATATTAATAGAAAGAGTTTAAAAAGCCCAAGTAGGTTGTTTAAAATTAATTACTCAATTGTTAGGATGTTCATTCATCCAAAAACTCCGCTGCCGAAGGAGTTGTATGTTGTCACTATCGTAAACGAATACACGCAACTTCTTCCCCTCGTATAACAGTACAGGAAAGGTTGTCATCTTGAATATAAAACTGCAACCCGTTGTGCCCTCAAAAGTTACCTCGGTGTCTCGGTTTTCCTGTTTACTTTTGAAGCTTCGTCGCCAAGTCTACTGGCAGGGCAGTAGACAGATCGGTTGGGGCAGCTAAGGTTGATGTAAGAGGTGGCTATTTGAACGAACTCCTAAGGTCTCCCAGTGGAATGGCACCCTAAATTAATGTCTCCAAAAAAAACGCAAATTATGTAAAAATTTGCGTCCACTTCACCAAATGTTAGAAGAGGGGCTCCTAATGATCAAAAGCCTATTCCTCCCGGGCCCTAAGATCTCTAGCGAATGCCGCTAAATTTATGGTGTGAATTGGTACCATTACTTTTTCACAAACCCCCAATCTTTCCCTTGTGCGACTTTAAAAGAGCGCTGGGCAAGCCCCCACGTCAACTTATTTGAGCATTCCCATCTTCATATACCAAAAACAGCAGTATTCAACCTACTTCCTTTGTAAATCAATTACTTAATCATAAAATGACGTTAGTTTGTAGCCGACGCCCAGACAAAAAAATCTACAATCCAAAAAATGACATGCCTGCAAGATTAACATAAGTTATTATTTTGTCAATCAATCACAAACGCCATTAACAATACAATAATACACACAAACACATTAACTACATCTTTTAAAACATATTATTATAACATTACACTATTAAAACCTTCTGCGGTTATGAGTAGATAAACACCAACATTCAATAACAGTCCCCGGTGCACGCACACAGAAATTCAGAGTCGTACCCTTCCAAGGAGTGTTATGAGGCATGAAATAGTACTACTCTGATGGCCACGAATCGACAAGAATCGTGTGGTGGTAGCTACGTCCAACACCGATGAACGGCTGGCAAAACACGCTACTCCGTCATCCAACTGGTCGCCCTGACAGGAGCCACTGGACCCTATATTGCTTGTTTGCCACCTGTCCACACCAACCCCACTCCTCACCCGTTTCACGCTCCCAGTTTACACAACAAGAAGTAGCAGCTGCTTTTCACTCACTACCCGCAATCTTGAATTTATACTCCACTGTTCGCAGATGTAGGAATCCGGAATAACTGGACTGCGAAAAAGATGGCCCGCCATGGAATGAAAATTTCATATTTTAAACTTAGTTACGACGACAGTTTTGGGGTTGTATGAAACTCAGATGAAAAATGGAGCGACAAGGGATGTAAGTTGTTGCCGTGTAGTCCTGGTAAGTCATTCACAGATTGTCCTGCAACACATAATTAACCGCAGCAGTAATCTTGCTTCCCCTCCCGCGGGTTATGTCAATTAAATTTCTGGGAAAACACGACTTAAAGCATAACTGCGATGAGCATTATCCCGGCTTGCTGCCCTTCCTCTCATTCTAGGCTGAGGTGGAGTGATGGGCGATGAATTGCTCTTCTCCCCCTCATCTCTCTAATCTCTCTCCCCCTCC
>JAPQNM010000044.1:1938603-1946011 GCA_029783475.1 Metacarcinus magister | reverse complement strand
AAAGTTCCAACACGGAGGCCCTGCGCGTTGCCAAGCCACCCCCTCCATCACGCTGCCTTGGTGACTCGGCCAGGCCACCAGGACTACGTTCCTTGGCATGAATTAGGACCTTCTGGAAGCATTTTGGGAGAATGGCGGCCCCGGGCACAATATGATTTTTTTCGACGCCCCCGACGGTCTGGGTGGTGAGGTTGTGTGTCCCCTTCTAATAATCGTTATGGTTTCCTTGGCACTGGAAGTCCCGCAACTTTCTTCCCCGGAACACCACCAACTCAGGAAAGGGGGAGAACGGAAGGGATATGCAGTGGTGCAGGAATTTGTTACCAAAAAAAAATTTACAGGATAGAGGTGAAGGCGACGAGTGGTCTGCGGGAGACGGATTCTTTTTATGACATTGGAGCAGTTGGTTGTAAGGTATTTTGTTGATTTTGTTAAACGTTGGGCTGCGGGGATACGGGAGATGTGTTATGTGGTAAGGTACGAAGGACAATGGCTTTGCAATGAAGGAGGGGATCAGGGATAATCATTACCGGTGTGGTCACCTGCTGCAGGGAAGAGTCTCGATGTCACTGGAGTGGACGGTTTCCGGCGGCGTGCCGCGCCCACTGGCTTATTGCCTGTGGACCCACAGGGTGGTCGGTCCGGGAGTATGTGGCAGCACGTACGACAAGTATCGCTCGGGTTGCTCGCGTGTGGAAAGGGCTTCCTGACTCCCTCGGGTAAGCATTGCTGGGTGTCTGGATGAAATCCACCGCGCCGGGATATAGTTCATAACGACTTAAGGGGACAACAACATCACCGTCACAGGCAACGCGATTAAGCATTGGTCTTCACATTCATCTGTCATTGGTGTTATCGCCTGCCGTGTTTTTTTGTGTGGAATATGTTTGCAGGACTGCTATTTGGAAGGGAAGGACAGGACGGGTACCCATGGTGGTCGCGTTCCCGAAGTTGGAAAAAGCCGGATGATGGGTTCCTTCCGCGATTGGTGTACAGCTTCGGCGCTCTCATGGGAAGGCCGTCATGAGCGAGTAGACGAGGTATCAATTACTAAGGAATGATTTAGAGTTCATCATTTTGGCTTGCATGCAGACGGAGGCCTCGCGTTTCGGCCATCCCTCACCCAGGTTAGTGGAGACTTATCAAGATAGTGAAGTCTTGTTTTTGTCGCGGGAATTTATGTTTTTCAAACATTGATTGTTAGGTTTTTGTGAGGTGTCTTGAACAACCTTGATGGTTGACCTTGTCACACCATCTTCATCTTGTTTATTTATGGGGTGGTTTTGTGTGTTTGTGTGTTTTGTGTTTGTGTGTGGTGTGTGTGTGTGTGTGTGTGTTGTGTGTGTGTTGTGTGTGGCGCTTTCAGCCTAGTACTGGTCGTTGGGATATTGTGTGCGCTTGCATCCTAACACAACGCAGGATTGTGCGACACCAAACATTGTTCCACGTGTAGCATATGGGAGGGTGGGGTATTCAGACTACTCGGGGTTCGATTGTGATCATGGCGTGTGATTACCTACAGTCATCGTCAGCACGGTCTTGGGGATCGCTGGCCACAGCATCCGAGAGATAGTTGATAGACAGATAGTTGAAGAGAGAGGGGGGGAAAAGGGGGGGGGGGGGGGGGTGATAGATAGATATAAGACGGGGGGGTTAGATAGATAGATAGTTGATATATTTGATAAATAGAGAGACGTAGGGAGAGGATGAATTTAATCAAATATAACAAAAGTCTCAGCATATAGTTGTAGTGAAGGAGGGTAAAATTCAACACTGTAATGCAAGAGATGAAATAATATATACATATAGAGCAGAGTATATGTTTGTCTGTATATGTTTACATTCCCTGTAGCTGAGCCCCTAGTTCATCTGCAGGGGATGAATGTTTACATATAGTCAGGATTTTCAGTTTAGATGGACATACGGTAGGGTCAAAATAACACTGTACCATTCACAATCTCCACTGAGTTTAATAATTTGTACAATGCAGGAGAGGCGAGCTTTACCCTCCTGGCGTCCCATTTTTTTAACGCAGAACGTTCGGGTTTTGGGTTTTGCTGGATGAGCTGGAGAGCTGGGAGGCAATGAAAGCCTTACCCTTGCCCGTCATGGGGCGCCTTATTGCTATAGAATTTATATTGATTTTATATATATATATATTATATATTATATTATATATATATTGATAAATATGAAGGAAACTATTTTAAAAAATTTTTCACTGTTTTCACCATAAATGAAATAATCCGCTTCGTGGTTTGGAATAGTTGATTGCATATTTCTTAAATTGATAATACGAACAGAATTAAAATATGCAAACTTCATCAGAACACATCAAAGAACATGTATTACACAATAAAATAACAGCACGTAAACAGCATCACAGCAACACAGCAATAACAACATTTACATTAACAACGCAAACACAATTGCAAACTACACAATACAACAGCGATGTCAGCAGTGATGTATTAGCAATACCTCCTCCGCACGTGCACCCAACCATGCACAGTTGTGGTGGCAAAAACAACACACAAAGAACAATTACGTGCGGCTTGGAACAAACACACAACACATACACACGGCATTTATTACACTGAGGGAAAATCTTCTTAATACCTTGTGAGGTTATTTATTTTTTAAACAGCGTCAGTCTCCCTTATAGCAATGACACATGATAGTAGTTTCTGACACGCACTGGTTCCAATTGAGCTGGGTACGGTCACCATTTTTTGTCTATAGTAGTTATACTTAACATGTTTATCCCATATGCCATGATAGATCTGGTACTGGGAACTGCTTGTTGAGGAGAAGAACTCAGATGGGTGCTGTGGAAAATGGATATTTTAAACTTTGTGACTCCCTATCGCTCTTTCTACCATCTATTTCGTTTCTGTTCTACTTGTCTCGTGTTATCTATATGGTCTGTTTTGTCTGTTTCTTGTCTGTATGTGTGTATGTCTTCAATCTAAAGTAGAGTATGTTTTTAGTTACCCTAATTTCGAAACTCTGTGTTTCTACAATCAATGTTTAGCTAATTTATTCATATATTTATGAATCATCTTGTGTTTATATTTATTTGTTCGTTTATTGGGCCTATCTTACGTATTTATCCCTCTCTCTTTGACTTTTTGTTGTCCATGTCCAATAAATTAGGTATGTTTGTTATTTCGGTTTTCCCTATATCCTGCTATTTTAATTAACGTTGAGGTTTTAGATTTTAAGATATAGATTTAAAAACAACGTTGAGAGTGGCGCACGAAGACCACGTAAGCAAACTCTTAGCGGATAGAACATTGGGGAGGGGAAAGAAAAAAAAAAGTACTGAGCAATGTTTACGAACGAAGGACGATAAATTGAAGAGATAACTAAGGTCGAAGGAGGAAAACATGGATGTGCGTTGTTTATCTATTTATTTTTTATCGAGCGAGGCTAGTTTTTTTTACTCTTTATTTTGCGTGCTTGGAATTGGAACATTTGTAGTGCACTGCATCTTCCACACATTACCACCGCGGAATAGTATTGATAGTTCTTATTATCTTTAAAGGTGTATTAGAAAGAAATGTATAGAAAGAAGTGCGTTGTGTTAAATGGAAGGGTTCAACGGTGCGTTTCGTTGTTTTGGTGGTTTTAATATTTTTCTTTATATTTCGTAGTTTTTTTTGTTGTTTTTATTAAGAAATATTTGTTAAATCTACATTTTGGAAAAGAATGAGGGGGAACCGTGTTCATTTGGTGGAAAAAGGAAAAAAAAAAAATATATGAAATGTGAAATGTTTGCATAACGGAAAATTTCTTTTTATCACGCTCGTCTGTACAGATATTATGACTCCGAGGTGAGTGGTATGCAATTTATTGCTATGCCTCAGGTGTGGGGGTGGTGGTAAAAAAGGGAAAAAGCCAAGTAGTCATTGTTTTTTTTTTAGTGCATGAATGTTTCACAACTTTTTTTAGTAACAAACGTCGGATGCTTAGGTTTGGAGTCTCGTCTTCGTGCAGGCAGCGCCATTCGACCAAATTTGCTGAAGGTATGACAAAAAGAACCTGATGAAAGAGGTCAGTTTTTTTAAGCACGGAATAATTATAACCAATTAATAAATTTTAATATTTTAAATGTGGCTAAACAAAAATTTTTTTTTATAAAAAAAAGCCCCTCCATTAGGCCATCAACACTGGGATTTGCACATGGTTGAAATTGTCCGTGAATACTGAGAATACTGCGTCCTTTTATTCTTATACTATTTTTCAGGGTATCTATTTATGTATTCATTTTTGTTTGTTATGCCAGTGTATCAAAACATAGCATGAAACCTACTCTTTAGAAATATAAGTTTTAGTAAGAATCTTAATGAACTGTGATAAACGAGGACGTGTGTGGTGGGTTGGTGTACAGGTAGTTAAAATGACGAGGTTCAGAGATTCAGATCATTGAATAGCAAAACAATGTTCTATTATAGTGAAGCAAAAAAAAAAAAAAAAAAAAAAAAAACAAAAATACCAGTTAGACCGAATATATTACATTTTTTAACCTCATTAACACCACAATTCAGACACATTTAGGAAAGAAAGAAAAAAAGTAAACTGTAGCATAGATAACTAGAGTAGGGATAACCATGATGAAACTTCAGGACTTTTCGACTAAGGTTCATTGAGCCTCCAAGTTCACAGAGGATGGAGGAGGGGAGTGCAATTCAGTTGGCGCCGGCGGCAGTGGTGTGAGGCGTGAGCAGGGAGTGTGCGCAGCCAGGCTTACCTTATCCTTCCTTAAAGCGTAAGTTGTATTTAGTTTAGTGAGCAGTACGTGGGAAAAGAGGAACAGACGATGTGATGAGGCTCTGTGTAGGAGGCGACTGAATTATTTGTAGTAGGAAGTGATAAAGTTGACGCGCGCGGTGTGAGAGGGGTTGTGGTTAATGACTTGTATACGTGGTTTTTGAAGCGTGGCTAGTGTGTGTGTGTCGGTGGGTGGATGGGTGTGGTGGAGTGGTGGGTGGGTGCGGTTACAGGACAGTATATTTAGACGTTTGACTTGCACATGTGTTTCCGCATTTAACAGCGGTCTAAATATATCGTAAGGTTCTATACTCTCACAATATTATAAGTGGTATATTTTCTGTGCAGCCCATAACAACCTCACATCCCTCTCCCTCTAAACCCTTCCCACTCTCCCTCCCCTCATCCCCTCCATCCCTCTTCCCCTCTTCACCTCTCCCCCACTCTCTCTCGCTCAACTCGCCTGAACTCCTGCGTCGTCACCACACCTTACTTGCAAACACCACACTACCTTCCTTTTTCGTCCTGACACTCTTCTCACTTCCATCTCTAATCATCCTCAATCCTATCCCTCGCGGGTTGTCCCACCTCATGTCATGGAAATTTCATGTCAGTCTGACGCGTACTTCAAATTCCGGCTTCTGGTTGTGTATTGAAAACTTACTTACAACGGTAGTTAACCTCTTGAACTCTGTTTCCACCCTTTTGTTATAGCATAGTCTTGCAGCCACCACGCACGCACCACCACTATAACTATATTCTCCTCACATCGTTTGTCACGCTCTGTCTCCTTGACCTCCCATTACAGTTAAACCAACGTAGTAAAATTACTTTAAAAAGGTTTTAAAGAAAAAAAAAAAAAAAAAAAAAAAAAAACATGCATCACTATGCTTAGAGTATACCTCTAAAGCTATTGTTTCTATAAACATGGCTAAACACATCTTAGTGAAGCGTGTTACTACGTTTCCTTACAGTACAGAGTACACATGTGTCACCTAGTGGACTTCTTGACACCCATTAACTCACACGATGGGAAGAGACCAAGGGTGATGTAAAATGAGACCCAAAGGTAAGCTGCACTACGGCTGTCTGGTCCTGTAAGATACCTCCGTCTTTATAAGGTGGCAAGTGCATCTTAGCTACCACAAGAAGAGATAACACACCCGGCTGCTGATCACATGAATTTGAATGTTATCCCAAAGGTAAGAAATGGGTAACGAAAAAATTTGTCAGGTGATGGAAAGAGGTTGGATTGGTGTGTTTTTAAAGGGAGTATTTGAGAGGGTAAAATTTAGAAATGAGAGGTAAGGTTAGTTTAGTTTAGAAACGGTGAAAGAATGTTTGTTGGGGCATTGCATGGTTGGACTGCCTTGTGAATGGAATGTTTTTAAATTGTTTAGAGTTCAAGGGTACTGGTTTGGCTTGTAGATTGAAAAAGAGAGACAGAGGGGTTTGAGTGTGTCCTAGGGGATTAATCGATAGTTACGAAAAAACTGTTGGGCAAGAAGAGACTGACCACAAATGTATTACGTGGCATATATTAGAGTGATTGAAATGAATGTTTTTAAAAGAGAAGGTTGTATGAAGGGACGTAAGTAGGAGTAGTAAACTGTTGCCCAACCTTTTGCACCTAAATGATACTGAACATTTGTAGCAGAGAGAAGAGATAGATAAAACTTTTTAAATTATAATGGAGATAATTCTTGTGTTTGTGGAGTATGTTGGAGTAACAGTAACGCTAATGGACTGAAAAAATAAATTGAGAGGGCGAAGGGGGCGAAGAAGAGGAGATAAAGGAGGAGGAGATACTTAGTTAGTTGTTACGAGAGAGTTGGTTGTTGAGCAGAGTATAGTGGTGTGTGGAGATGGTTTTTTTTTTTTTGGGAATATTTGAATAGGAATTGGAAGAAGGATCGGTTTGGGGTTGGAAAAGAGTTATAGGATCTGATGTTTTGTGAGAGGTTTGTTGAGGGTTTGAGAGGAGGCAACGAATGGGGATAGATGGACGGAGTGAAAAGAGCGTTTGAATGTGGAAGTGAAAGTAGAAATTGTCTGGGAGCAAAGAAGGAGGATGTGTAACCTAATGTATTATAAAAAAAAACAAGGACGTATAAGCTGTCGTTTATGTATTTTTTATCTGTTTGATAGGTTGATTTTAAAATTTTGTAAGTTGATTGACATTGATTAATCCATTCATACAGCCATACCTTTATTTACTATCTTGAATAATAACAATGAGGATGCTGAGGTCAGGGTTTTTCAGGAGGCGAAAAAGAGGGGTTAATATTACCTCTCTCTCTTTTCTCTCTCCTGTTTCCCTCCCCCCAAGTTCTCCTCTTAGTGGTATTTGAAGATTTATTTTTTTCTTTTCAACAACTTTCGTCCTTCCTCCTTCACTTTCCCTCTCTACCTGCCTCCCTCCCTCGCTATAGTTTTATTTCCTCAGCGAGGTCTCGGTCCTCCACACCGCTCACATTCCCACCCGCACTTCCTTTCCTTCAACTCCGCTTTCTTTTTTCTCCCTGGTCACTGCCTCCCTGCAATACTTTCTGCCCTACTCTTTATTTTCAACTCATTTCTCCACCACTACCACTCTTTTTCTCCTTGCGTCAATCTCCAATCTCTAAAAATGCGT
>JAPQNM010000044.1:1921103-1926103 GCA_029783475.1 Metacarcinus magister | reverse complement strand
ACACACACACACACATTAGCCTACAGCCCCTCAGCTGCAGCGGGCCAGGTGGCAAGCTTCAAGTGTCCACGGTGTGCAGGAGACAGGTTGAAGCATCATTTGTCCCAGAAAAGTGTGAGGTGTGTTCAGGTTGCGAAAACCAATATTTGCAAGTGACAAGTCGCGCCGAGCCCTACCGTGGGGTGGGCACCTTCTGACGCAGCATGTGTCAAAACCCACGGCAGGGTAACACTTGTCATTCGTGAAAGGAGGTGCCCCTGGACGCGACAGTTTGGAGCCTACGACATGTCAGTTGTGGTAACAGTATTCCTGGTGTCATGGATCAGGGTGCCTCGGGAGAAAGGTTATGTAGGGTGGAGCTGCTGGATACAAAGCTGCCTCGACTCTGAAATCCTTCTATCAGAGAGTAAGTGATAATGGCTCAATGACGCAAGGTCTTTCTTCCTAACATGAATATAAAAGAATGCATTATACCATCCGTTCATTATTACTGTACAGTTCTAAGGTTTGCCTTGTAGGATATCCTTGTTTACGATGAAGTGTTTGAAAGTTTTCAGTCAGTGATTCAAGGAAGTAATTGCATCAACTTGGAGAATGTAAAACACATTAATTTCAGAGTCTTATGATCACCAAATAAAATAAATATGAACAGTAATGGACGTTATGGTTCCTAAGCAATACTTATGTTTCACTAGAGGAAGGCTACTCAAAATACGACTATTTGTTCACGTTTACATTGTTCATTCTATTGACAGTGAAGCACGTCGAGAATATTACAGTTCCTCAGAATGGTTTAAAGACATCAGCCTTCTTCACGGAATCACATATTATAGAAGATTATAAAAGCACCAAGTAGGTTGTTAAAAATTATTACTCAATGTTAGGATGTTCATTCATCCAAAAACTCCCTGCCGAGGAGTTGTATGTTGTCCTGATCGTAACGAATACACGCACTTCTTCCCCTCGTATACACAGTACAGGCAAAGGTTGTCATCTTGAATATAAACTGACAACGTTGTGCCCTCAAAAGTTACCTCGGTGTCTCGGCTTGATTCTGTGTTACTTTTGAGCTTCGTACGCAGGTCTACTGCAGGGCAGTAGACATGATCGGTGGGGCAGCTAAGGTTGATGGAGAGGGTGGCTATTTGAAACGAACTCCTAAGGTCCCCAGTGGAATGGCACCCTAAATTAATGTCTCCAAAACGCAATTATGTAAAAATTTTGCGTCCAACTTCACCAAATGTTAGAAGAGGCTCCTCAAGGATCAAAGCCTCCCGGGCCCTAAGATCTCTAGCGATGCCGCTAAATATGGTGTAGATTGGTAACATTATTTTCATCTTTCATTGCAGACTTATAAAAGCTGGCAGCCACGTCAACCTTATTTGAGGATTCCATCTTCATATACACAAAACAGCAGTATTTCAACATACTTCCTTTGGTAGAATCAAATTACTAATCATAAAATGACGTTAGTTGTTGCGGCGCCAGACAAAATTATTCAATCAAAAAATGACATGCTGCAAGATTACATAAGTATATTATTGTGTCAATCAAACGCCATTACAATACAATAATTACACAAACCCATTACTTTCTTTTAAAACATATTATTTAACATTACACTATTAAACTTCTGCTGGTTATGAGTAGATAACACCAAACATTCATAACAGTCCGGTGCACGCCAACAGAACCTTCAGAGTCGTACCCTTCCAAGGAGCTGTTTGAGGCATGAAATAGATACTCTGCTGGCCACGAATCGCGACGTGTGGGTGGTAGCTACAAGGTCACACACCGATGAACGGCTGGCAATACGCTGCTCCGTCATTCCAATCTAGGTCGCTGACGGAGCCACTGGACCCTAGTATTGCTTGTTTGCCCTGTCCACCCACCTTCCTCCTCCCTGTTTCACGCTCCCAGTTCTAAGTCGCAGCAGCTTTCGTTCACTCAGCGCAATGTGAATTTATTACTTCCTGTTCGCAGATGTAGTGAATCCGGATACCTGGACTGCAAAGATGGCCGCCATGGAATGAATTTGCATACATTTAAAACTTAGTTACGCGACAGTTTTGGGGTTTTTGTATGAAAATCAAGATGAAATAGAGCGACATGGGATGTAAGTTGTTGCGGTGTGAGTCTTCGTAAGTCTATTTCACAGATTGTCTGCGAACATTTAATTAACCAGCAGCAGTAATCTTGCTTCCCTCCCGCGGGTTATGTCAAGTAAATTTCTGGGACACTTAAAGCATACCTGCGATGAGCTTATCCCGGCTTGCTGCCCTTCCTCTCATTCTAGGCTGAGGTGGAGTGATGGGGCGATGATTGCTTGCTCTCTCTCTCTCTATCTCTCTCTCTCTCTCTCTCTCTCTCTCTCTCTCTCTCTCTCTCTCTCTCTCTCTCTCTCTCTCTCTCTCTCTCTCTCTCTCTGTATATCTATCTATCACACACACACACACACACACACACACACACCTCCACTAATCACAGATGTACCCAGGTAGAGCATTAGATAAAGAAACCAACACTACAGGCAAGTTATTATCTTCTCGTCGCTGCTACAGCTACTTCAGGAACACTGGATCTACTCTATTTACACACACACACACACACCCACACACACACACACACACACACACACACACACACACACACACACACACACACACACACACACATATATACACACACACACATATGCACATACGAGGCTTTAACTTATTTGTATGTTTTTTTCCAGATTGTAGTTTAATTTTCATTTCTAACCGAATCGTATCGCTGTAAATCACGTTTATATTTTCCCGGTAAACCATTTCACACAAAAAATAAATGAAGTTCAACTATTTTTTTCATCATCACTTTTTTTTTTACAGAATTCTTACAGCATTTAATTAATCTCAATATATATATTTTTTTCACCAATAGACAGTTTTCGGTGCATTTTTCACTGTATCCTTTATCCTGACCACGGATTTTGATAGCACCACACAGACAATATCGTCCTCACTTTTATTGGCGCAGATTTCTCGTATTTCACAGTTTCATTTTCCTCTTACTTCTCATTTTTCCTTTTTTTTCTCTGCATTCAAGTGAGTCAGTGGAAATAAACCTCTTCCATCCGTTCGATTTCAAAGCCTCAAATCCCAGCACCAAGGCTTCCAGAGGTTCATCCCTTCTTGTCCACTTTCGTTCCGTGAGACTAAATGGAAAATTTCACTCACCGCCACATTTCAACGAGTCTTCAATTGTTAGTTAATTCCATCATAATTATATATATTTTTGTTTTCTGGTTTTGGTTCGTGACGGATTGACTATTATAGGTGTTGTGTGCGTGCGAGGCCCATGTGTGCACGTTATGTTGCCGTGACGTTCATGTGTGCGTCTGGGGTCTGGTACACATACATGTTGATTATATTTCCTCCTTTAAATCACCAGCATTATTTCTATTGATTTCCAGTATTTTTCTTACAATATAATTTTTATCTTTCTTTCTCCGATTCTTGATATCATACAACACACACACATACAGACGAACGTACGAACGAGCGAGCGAACGAACGAACTTTTGGTCTAGAATTTTTGGTTTTGTTAACATTTGTCATGGGAGGAACACTTACAGCTGAGGGGAGGGTGTTTGGGGTGGGGTGGTGGGGGAGAGGCGGCAAAGGGGACCGTATTACACAGTCTTATTACACTTACACACAAACACATTAATTATTTTTTTCTTTCCTCAGGGACATCATAGGCTTGCAATGTGTTCTCGTGTATGGAGGCTCGTCGTCCGTCCTCGTCCTCGTCCTCGTCCGCATCCTCGTCCCTGTCTACCTGCCTGCGTGTCCTCGCGTCGTCCTCGTCGCTAACGCACAACACACTTAGCAGGCGAGGTGGTGTTACAGATGCACGCCCATTGTGGAAACACTTATGGAAACAACACCTAGATGAGGATTACCACTGAATACTGAAACACACACACACACACACACACACACACACACACACCCACACACACACACACACACACACACACACACACACACACACACACATGTAGAATACGTAGCTGTGGTATTAGGATGTGAAGCACCTCGAGTCTGCTAATACTGTTGGAGACACTGAACACTACACTGAGGCTGCGTGGATGAGAGTGGGAGTGTCCTTCATTTTCTCTTCCTCCCTCGCATTCTTCTTCTTCTTCCTCCTCCTTCCTGCCCACGTCCCACTCCCTCGAGCACCGCATGAGACCCGTGACATCGGTATAAGTGCGTGGCCCCACAAAACTCCTTCTCCTTTTCCTCTTGGTATTGTCCTCTTGGTTATCATTTTTCATTCCTTTTATCTGCATTACTTCTATTCTTCTTCGCTATTATTGTTTTTTGTTTTCTTTTCTTTCCTACTGCTATTGCTGCTTCTATTGCTGCTGCTGCTGCTGCTGCTATAGTGGTTGCCAGTTTTATATGGACGAGGCTGTCATCGTAGGTTTATCATCATTATTATTATCAAAATTATTTACTTTTATCACCATCGTAATTATTACCAACCTTGCTATGGTTTGTTCCATTTCTCATGTGACCGTTTGTGAAATTCTCTAAAATCTCTCTCTCTCTCTCTCTCTCTCTCTCTCTCTCTCTCTCTCTCTCTCTCTCTCTCTCTCTCTCTCTCTCTCTCTCTCTCTCTCTCTCTCTCACACACACACACACACACACACACACACACTGATGAAGCTGCTCCTAGTCATCTGTTAGCTCATGTGCCTTTACTGTCCGGCTCAGTATATGGCCTGACACACAGTGTGGTGTGTGCAGACCATCAAAACAACACTACCACCACCGCCACCACTAACAATAACAACGACAGTAATAGCAGCCACAGCACCAGCAGCACCAGCAGCACCAGCAGCAGCAGCAACAGCAGCTAGGACCAGGAGGTAACTTGAATTCCAGTTGTGGTAGATGAGAGGGAGCAGCACACGACACATCAACATAAACCATTTATATAAGTGGTCG
>JAPQNM010000044.1:1911103-1916103 GCA_029783475.1 Metacarcinus magister | reverse complement strand
TGAGGAGAGAGTTAGCGTATCCCAGCCACAGGAAGAGTGAGGACACCCACGAGGGGATGGGCGAGGGCGTGTTGAAGGGCCTCACCAACGCCAGCACGAAGAAGGGCAGCCAACACACGATGAAGGCGCTCATGATAATGCCTGAAGGAGGAATGACAGTGTGAGAGAAGGAGAAACGGGGCGAAGGAGGGACGGACTCGAGAGGGTTGTGTGAAAGGATGAAAGGGAATAGAGAAGATTGTTAAGGATATGTAGGATAGAAGATAAAGAGGGTGGGTAGGAAAAGAGTGAAGGATGTGAAGGATCCTCTAAGGGACGATGCGAGCGAGAGAAACAAGGAGGAAAAGAATGAAGGAGGGAGATGGAGGGAAGGAGTCAGTGAGGGAGGGTAGTGTGTAGTGAACCGGAAGAAAATGATGAATGAGGCCTGGAAAAAAATATCCTCGTTCTTTTTTTCCTCTTATTACTCTGAATTTTTCTCTTCCTTCTTTCCTTCCTTTCCTCTCCTGACACCTACCCGCTATGGTCTCCTCCTCTTATTCCTTCCACCCAAACACTGCCCTTGAGCTCCACTTATTTACGTATAATCCCTCCTTCCCTCCATAACTCATCCATCCTCTTCCTTCCCCTACTGGAAATAACTAACCCTTGGAATGATCTAATCCTACCCTTCAGTACTTTCTTTCCTCACATCTTCTGTACTTCACTTCTCCCTCTCTTCCTTTCTAGTGACTTAGTACTATGTTTACTGGTAACTATACTCTTGCCTCCTTTCCCTTTTCTTCCCTTATCACTCGCTTCCTTCCTCCCACCCTCCTTCCCACCTCACCCAGGGTAGTAGACGCTTTCCTCTCCTTGGCCAGGGTTAACTTCAACCTGCTCTTGGTTGGCTGAGATCGTTTCCGCGGGGAGCTGGAGTGGTGGTCGCCAGACCCGTTATTGGACGACTTGCAGGCGTTGTAGAAGTTGTGATGGGCGTGTGGCTGCTGCTGCGCCTGTTGCTGCGGCTGCTGGTGTTGGTTGGACGTGCGTGTTGCGGGCGGCGGGTGTGGTTTGCCGTTGGTCTCACACAACGACCAACGAGACCCACTAGAAGACCCGACGGAGGCGGCGGAGGAGAGGGACGACCCGCAGGCCATGAGGCGAGAGGGTACCTGAAGGGAGAGGGATGAGGGGAGGAGGGGAGAGGAAAGGAGGGGACGTAGGAAAGGTGGGGAGGATGAGGAGAGGGGGTGAATAAATAGATGCATGGTGCAAGGGCAAGATACATCATGCTGGTAAACAAACAGATATGCAGGCAGATGCATAATGTGGATGCCGTTCATTGGCCAACCGAAGGACCTTGTACATAACAACACTGAAAAAAGGTTAAACACACACACCCATATACACACACACACACACACACACACACACACACACACACACACACACACACACACACACACACACACACACACACTTTTATGATTATCTTCCACATTCCCAGAATATGACATTTTTTATTTTCATGCTTAATTATTTTATCTGCCGCATCATGTTTCATCGGCAACCATGGAAATAATAACAGTAGTAGTAGTAGTAGTAGTAGTAGTAGTAGTAGTAGTAGTAGTAGTAGTAGTAGTAGAAGTAGTAGTAGTAGTAGTAGTAGTAGTAGTAGTAGTAGTAGTAGTAGTAGTAGTAGTAGTAGTAGATAGTAGTAGTAGTAGTAGTAGTAGTAGTAGTAGTAGTAGTAGTAGTAGTAGTAGTAGTAGTAGTAGTAGTAGTAGTAGTAGTAGTAGTAGTAGTAGTAGTAGTAGTAGTAGAAGTAGTAGTAGTAGTAGTAGTAGTAGTAGTAGTAGTAGTAGTAGTAGTAGTAGTAGAAGTAGTAGTAGTCTTTTGCTGAAACATTTTCTTATTTACAAGCTATTCAGAGGCAAAAACATACACACAAAAACATACCTATCCACTTAAAAATAGCACAATCCTTCATGACACAAGCTAAAAATGCCCCACAAAGTAATCATATAGCAACCAGAATAATGAAGCATGATAGCAAGTCGAACTGAAGAACACAACATAAAAAGATACAAGTGTAAGCCCAGTGAAGTGCTGCGTCCACCTTTATGCCATGACAAGAGGCTACAAAATGCATCAAAACATCACACACTGCAGGCCTCTAGCATGTCCTTCCTAATGCACTGATTGGTGGGTAAACGGAGAGTCTGTGTGAAAGCGGAAAAGTGAGAGAGAGAGAGAGAGAGAGAGAGAGAGAGAGAGAGAGAGAGAGAGAGAGAGAGAGAGAGAGAGAGAGAGAGGAGAGAGAGAGAGAGAGGAGAGAGAGAGGAGAGAGAGAGAGAGGAGAGAGAGAGAGAGAGAGAGAGAGAGAGAGAGAGAGAGGAGAGAGAGAGAGAGAGAGAGAGAGAGAGAGAGAGAGAGAGAGAGAGAGAGAGAGAGAGAGAGAGAGAGAGGAGAGAGAGAGAGAGAGAGAGAGAGGAGAGAGAGAGAGGAGAGAGAGAGAGAGAGAGGAGAGAGAGAGAGAGAGAGAGAGAGAGAGAGAGAGAGAGAGAGAGAGAGAGAGAGAGAGAGAGAGAGAGAGAGAGAAATATCAAAAGCACTAAGTATCTTGCACAAACCATCATGCACTGACTCAAACCTTTATCAAAACGCATCTAAATGACCTTAAAGATCAAATAAAACGTAAAAAAAAACTTGAAATAGAAATAGCATTAATATAACTTTTCACATAACGCCTATAATAATGAAGCAAATTCGCTAAAAAATTGATTAAACTCTGCGTACCTTGCCTACCAGTCGTGGCATCTTGGTTTTCCGATGAACGAAGAAAACGAAAAAGGATGAGAGGCTGACTCGCATGAAAATATCTGACTACATGAACCGAGCGAATATGTGGAATTATTGTTTCTCCTTTCCCTTCCCTTCCCCTTTAACCTTGTGTCCCGCGATCCTCAGGAGGGGGAGCAACAAGGTGTAACTCGACAGAACAAGCGAGTGGAGATTTTAGGGGATGATTATATGATGGACTAATCCTTTTGAGACAAGGAACATTGCTGAACGTCGACGCACTAAGTAGCTAAATAATCAGGTTGAAGTGAACTGAAGGAAACAAGAGGAAAATCGAATAACCAGGTAATTAGATATATAGGTCATTTAATAGTTAGAACTGCCGACCATATAATGAAAAAAGGAAATCGTTAGAGGCTAAAGGAGAGGAGGAAGAGGCCAAAGGGGAAGTGAAAGGACGCATTGTTGCACATATATGAGAGAAGAAAAAAAAATATATGCAACACACCCTTTCAATTATTTTTTATGGTATATTTAAAAAAAAATAATGTGCAGTGCAGGTTGTTAGGAATATATGAAAGTTTAATCAACACACAGAAAGATGGGAACACAAATAATAAATCAATATGCCACAAGAAGAAGAAGAAGAATGTGGTTCATTACATCCAGGACACAATATACAACCTGACACAACAATAACACAACACAAGACACACACACACACATACACAATACACATAAACAAGGACCAGGACGACACCAGACCTGGTCATTTAATCAAGAAACATCAAAGAGTGTCATAAAGGCAAGAAAGAAAAAAAGAAAGACAACAAGAAAGAAAAAACAGAAAGACAACAAGAAAGAAAAAACAGAAAGAAAAAAAGAAAAAAAAGGTGAGACTGTAGACTCCAAGAAGACAAAAGTGGAGAGAAGGGAGAAGAGGAAGTCAAGGAAGTCATTTCCGTACACACAACAACGATAAAAAAAACAACAACAACGGAATGAGATCGTTAGATTAACAAAAAATAAAACAAAGTGCATTGAGAACACGTCATTCTGAACCTTCATAATCCGTCAGTAAGAAAATGTTTGAGATTAGATTAACATGAGTGCAGGAGAAGGACGAGGAAGAGGAGGAGGAGGCGGAGGAGGAGGAGGAGGAGGAGGAGGAGGAGGAGGAGGAGGGGCGCTTACCTCGAGGTGGTGTGGACTGTCTGGCCCCAGGAGGCTGCCCGTCTCGTCCCTGTTGGTGAGTGTTGGAGGTTCATGCGCCAGCTTGGTCTCCACCCCGCCATTGTTCACCTCCACCACGCTGTACCTGCACACACCCTCATGAATGTACCTGTACCTCTAGCTGTACCAGTGCCACACCCTCTTAGGTGTACCTGTACCTGTACCACATCCTCTTAAGTGTACCTGTACCTCTACTACGTCTTTATAAGTACCTGTACTTGTACCATATCCTCATAAGTGTAGCTGTCCTTGTACTATGTCCTTTTAAGTAAACCTCTACCTGTATCACATCCTCATAAATATACTTGTTCCTGTACTACACTCTTGTTAGTGTACCTGTAGTACCTGTACTATGCCTTTACAAGTGTACCTGCACTACACCCTTACTAGTGTACCTGTATCTTCATCACATTCTCATAAGTGTACCTGTACTACATCTTTATAAGTGTACCTGTATCTCCCCCACACCTCGTGTACTTACATCTACATCACATCTTCGTAAGTGTACCTACACCTGCACCACACCTCGTAAGTAAGTGTATCTGCAGCAGCAAATTGTTGTTCTTACCGAGCCTTGCACCGTCGCTGTCTTATCTCTAAAGACTGCATCAAGGGAAAATTACTATTATTAAATTAATTCTACTTCTACAAGTGCGTATCTACGACACTACAACCACCATTATATGTGCGACTATTACTGCTGCTGCTACTACTACTTCTACTACTAATACTACCTCTAATACTACTACTAATAGTATTAATATTATTAATACTTCGACGACTCGCCATACTACTTCCTTCCCTCCCTAATAATTTTGTTCGGTTGTTTTTTCCTGTTTCTTGATTAATAACGTGTTAATACTTCACAAACTGGGGCTCAGTATTGATTGTGTGAAGCCTTGTATTGACATATCCGCGTGTGGCCTTCGCGGTGTGATTCAGGGAACATTTCCATGAACGTAATCTGGCAACCAGTAACCGTA
>JAPQNM010000044.1:1881103-1901103 GCA_029783475.1 Metacarcinus magister | reverse complement strand
CTTACTTCCTTAAAACGGTCCCAGTGCCTCCTTCCGCCGTGAAATATCTCGTTCGTCAGCGATAAAAACAAAGATAACATACTAATTAATATTGTCTGGACTCTGTGCCTTTATACTCTTCTGGAACAATTCACTGAGGAGATCAAAACCATTACATCACTAACAACAGATATGACACTTTTGTTTGTATCTTCTAAACACCCATCCATTCGTGTTTGTAATTAGCTGTGATCTTAGTATTTTCTTTTCTCTTTTCCTTTCTTGATTCAGGCAAAGGCAAGAAGATGGAGCTTTCGTTGTGCGTGTCTAGCGAGTCTCATGTAAAAGGAGAGACGTCTATTGGAGTGTAAATCGTGCATATTTCCGGGGTATTTTCACTCTCACTGTTATTCCCACACTAACATTCCGCCCTCATTTTGATCTTTGAATATCTCTTACACCAGCTGCTTATGAGGTTCAAAGTTACACATATCATTTGGACTCTTCATAATACTGCTTTTGTGCCTAAAACTCTCATAACTTTTCCTCTAAATTCATATCTATTTTTACCTTCTTTAAGTCTATCTGACATTTCCATAACTCCCACATCCAGGAGTGTGTGTGTTGGTTCACTTCATATTACCTGCTGTAGCCTCATCTCGTGGTTACATGTTGTTGTGGTGTGGCGGGGTGAGGGTGTGAGGGAAGGTAATAAACTGTTGCAGATTTATTCTTGGTTCTATTGATTTTTTAGTTCACCTACATCCTCTGTTGTCTTTTTTTTCTGCTAATAACTCGTAATTCTTGAATGTTCCTCTGTTAACGCATTGATATAGTGTATTAATGTTCTTTGTTATTACTCTCTCTCTCTCTCTCTCTCTCTCTCTCTCTCTCTCTCTCTCTCTCTCTCTCTCTCTCTCTCTCTCTCTCTCATTAAGGTTATGTTCTTTGTGCTCTCTACCATTCTATTTTACTTATTTTATTGCCTATTCATTTTCATCCTTCCATCACTTTCATTCATCACAACACAAAGCTTCTATCATTATTTTCCTTTCATTTTTTCCCTCGTTTTTTTTTTTTTATGAGAGCCGTACTCATTACTTTCACTCCTGTCGAGGTTAATCATTTTTCACTCCTATTCTATATAATTTCTTAACTTCTTGGTGCACCGCTTTGAATTTTCTCTTCCCGTTCAGTCTGCCGTTCAGTCAGCGGGTTGACGTGAGGTGTCAGGAAAGCTAAGGTCACTAAAGCGAGAAAGTCAAGTCGTGCCGCAGGGAATCACCGGGAAAGAGTCTATTGGTGGTATTGATGGACAGGACGGTCACGCTGCTTTCTAGGATGCACGGAATAAAAGGGATATTCCTATTTATGTTGTTGCCGCTGCTGCTGCTGCTATTATTGTTATTATCATCATCATCATCATCGTTATTATTATTATTATTATTATTATTATTATTATTATTATTAGAGGGGCATCAAAGCCGTTGTTACTCTTCTAATTAGTGTCCAGCTACTGTATCTAGCTTATAATAATCTTGACTTACTGTCTCGACCTCTGCAGTTAAATCTCATCAAAGGGAAGATTATTAGGTAACTTATCATCCCTCAAACCTAGGTAATTACGAGTTTGTTCTCACTAATACCTTCGTAGGTCACCTCACCCACAGGTAATGATGCTGCACTTTTATTTCAGCCACGTGTACGGTACATGTTTCGTAAGGTATGCCTGTCATGTGTACTCAGGTGTGTGTTACTTAATTATTCTTGATTCTTTCACTTGCTATTACTGATACTCCTTGTGCTTTTTATTTTTTTTGGCAGTACAATATCGTAAAAATGTCAGGCAGGCACCAGCAGACAGGCATGAGGTGCAGCACACATCAGAACCGTCATGCCAGCGGATAAAATCTTAGTTATTGCCTGTTGGGATGACATAACATGATGGACAGTAACTGTGATAACATTTTGAACAAACCAGAGTAAATCTTGAGCTGCTTAACGTCTGAATAACTCCAATTCTAAGATCGTGGATGAGCAGCATGATAAGTGATGTGGCTGCTGATGCCCAGGGGAGATAAAGCCTTCAGATGAACTTTTATCAAGCTGCAGAAAGGCCAGGTAAGTGGGAGTGAAGTCAAGCAGCAGATGCCTTTCACCGATAACAAAGGTCAAGTCCTGCACAAAAGTCATCCGTGAAATGAGAAAAACTCAACAATTTGCTTTGATTCTCACAATTTGGGAGTCACCGTCATCGTTATATTGAAGATTTTCAGTAAAGTGCATTGAGATAAATGGAAAAGTCGTGTTTCAATTCCAATTACCGTTACAGAAATAGATGCAATGTTTTCTTGATATTTTTGTTGATGGTCTGCCACTGTATGATATCGCTTGTGTAAAAGTAGTACTAATGGTAATCCTCCTCATTCTGATAAAAATAATTCTATGTAGTTACGTTCTCTTTCATGCTGTATGGTTTTCTATTTCTTCCTTTTCTGCTAACCTCTGATGGATGGAACGGTGGGTGGGGAGGAGCCTTCGCCTTTACTGTCCTGTTCCTCTTACTTTGAATTAGATAATGTACTTTATCTAAAAAAAAACTCGTAAGGGTCAAAAGGTCTGATCTTGTTTGTTCTTCCTTTGTGTTCCTTTGTGTTCCTTTGTGTTCCTCCTCCTCCTCCTCCTCCTCCTTCACGCAGCAGGTCGTGGCGAAAGGATGAAGGATCGGTGAATAAAGTGGGAAGGAATTTTCGGCAAAGTTGCATCCCTGGGCGAGGCGGTGATGGGAGGGTTGAAGGGGGAAGGGAAGGGAAGAGAAGGGGTAAGGGGGAAGAGTAAAGGATGAAGGTGGAGTTGAGGGGAGGGTAGAAGATAAGCTGGCCAACATATAACAAATTGATGATGATGATGATGATGATCGGGGTGGTGGTGATAATGATGATGAGAAGGAGGAGAAGGAGGAGGAGGAGAAGGAAAGCTATATAAACATGTGTCTATCTTCGGCCTCTCCAATAAGGCAATGTGCAGACTTTAAGTTGTTTTCTATCGATTTCCATGAATTTCCTAAGAACTTGACACCCTCCGATATATCAAAGATTTCTGCAGTTTCTCGGCGCAAATTTATAATCTAAATTTGTTTCTCTAGGCTATCACGTTACTTGCCTTTCCTTCATCTCTATTGACAAGTTTATTTACATTTTTATAAATAATATCACTTTCCTGGATCGATATTTATGGACCTCGGTAAATCATTCAAGTTTCACCACATTTCATGATTATTTTTTCATCAGATTACTCTATGGTAGCATTTTTCAAGTGATTGCTGATATGAATTTTACCAGATGATGGGAAATGAATTGATCAAGTGCCGTGCAGTGTAATGGTAAGATAATCTACACGTAATGGAGTGTCACTTGAGAAAGAGTGATTCATTTCAATATACAGGGATTCCTAAAGAGTCCTTGACTAGCTTGGCGAAGTGGCTTTCATTACAAATGGTGTATATGCTATCTATTTTTGGAACGAAGTGAATTATCAGATGGTAATTCTTTTATATATTTCATAGCTTTGTAGTAATTATAGTTTTGGTAACTAGATAGAGAGGTTGTTGACCAGACTTAACCTAATTACAAAGGATGATGAGCTAGTTGCCTTTCCTTGTTAGGAGCAATAAGGGTTAAGAAACGCTGATCAAATTCTTTCCTCTTTTCCTTTCCTTTTTTCTCCACGTCTCTCCCAGTTAGCAAGAATTTTTGGGAGGGAAATGGAGTAAGGTTACCAGCCACTCTGCCCCTCTTCCCTCCTTGCTTTTCCTCTTTCCTCCTCCTCCTCCTCCTCCTCCTCCTCTAACCGCCCAAAGGTGACTCGCGGTCACAATGGATATATGAACTTTGGCATCTGAGTTATGATTGCTAAACTTTCTCCTCCGTTCGAATTCCAACCTTCATTTGCGAGTCGCTTCAGCCTGGAATCACTCAGGTAAAATTTAATTCCCTTGCCTACATTTTCTTGTTCCGTCTGTCCGTCCGTCGGTGGAGTCGATAAGTCACACAGTTAGTAACTTAGTTAGTTAGTTAGTTAGTTAGTTAGTTAGCTAGTTAGTCAATCAGTCAGTCCTTCTATCTGTCTGTCTGTCTGTTTGTTTGTGTGTCTGTCCGTTTGTCTGTCTGCTTTTCTCTTTTTTCTCATTTTTTTTTCTCTCTCTCTCTCACACACACACACACACACACACACACACACACACACACACACACACATGTAGGATATGTGCCCACCTTCAGCTGCCAACACACACACCACCTGCCAGCTAGACCAGACCACCCACGAGAGAAAAATTCACCAGCTTACCCTTGTCACCCAACCACCTTCCCTCTGAAAAGCCAACGGGGGAAAGCGCCAAAGGAGTAAAAGGACCAAGGAGTTAATAGGAAAAAGAGGAACTGATAGCCAGAAAGGATAAAATGCCACGACATCGCCTGAGTTGTGGTAGATTGTAAGGATTGATAATTATAATCAAGACGTTAAGTTATGAAGAGAAAATATACGAAAAGGGATGATGGGGAGGAAAGAAAATAATGGCAGACTTAAGGAACGTGAGAGAGAGAGAGAGAGAGAGAGAGAGAGAGAGAGAGAGAGAGAGAGAGAGAGAGGAGAGAGAGAGAGAGAGAGAGGAGAGAGAGAGAGAGAGAGAGAGAGAGAGAGACGAGAGAGAGAGACGAGAGAGAGAGAGAGAGAGAGAGAGAGAGAGAGAGAGAGAGAGAGATAATACAATAAAACAGTAAATATAAACAAACGTACACGCAATTATTATCAACACAACTAATACAAAATAAAAAAAAATTACATACAATACACAAAATACAAAAAAATGTGAGAGAAAAATGAATTACGACCAATATAAAGATAACAAAACAAATGGGAAATCCAATAAAAAATAATACCAGATAAAAAAAATATATATATCAGTGAACAGATCGACAGCTAAAAATAAAAAAAATAAATAAAAAAAAACAAAAAAAAACAACAACAACAACAACAACCAGACAGCCGATAAAGAACAACCAAACAAAATGCAAAAACAAGACCAGTATACGAGGAATGTGGCAGAATGATGTGGCTGGAACATGAATTTGTTAAACAGCATGACAGCAAGTTGTATTTTTTCCCCTTCACTGCATTTTCCCGTCAGTGGTGGTGATGGTGGTGGTTTTGGTGGTGGTGGTGGTGGTGGTGGTGGTGGTGGTGGTGGTGGTGTTGATGGTTTAAGGGACGTAATCAATGAGGCTAAACTAATATTGCTAATCCCTCTATCTGTTGGCAGCGCTGGTGTCCTTAACTTATTGAAGGCGTTTGAGAAAAAAAATAAAAAGTCGGTATAGGAAGGAATGCCAAGGTTGCCATCAAAGCGGTGTGTGCTTCTGTGTGTGTGTGTGTGTGTGTGTGTGTGTGTGTGTGTGTGTGTGTGTGTGTGTGTGTGTGTGTGCGTGTGTATGGGGAGGGTAAGGTATACTCACATGGTCAATACAGTCACGTTGCAAGCTCACCTGACGTGCCAGAACTTCGTCACTAAGTTTGCAGTGTATGTGTGTGGGTGGGGGTGTGCGTGTGTGACTGTGTGGGTGGGTGTGTGCGTGTGTGACTGTGGGTGGGGGAGAGGGTAAAGAGAGAGGTGCATGAGTAGGGTTTAGCGAGGGCAGTGACGCGCCAGAAGTTTGAGTGTCGGAGGGGGAGGAGTAAAGGGGGAGGAGGCGTCACGAAGGTTGAGGAAGGCGGCGGTGGGGTTAAGGGAAGGTTTCTTAAGTCTCCCTCACCCCTGGCCTCCCTCACCCTCCCACTGGCACTATGAAGCAACCGTAAAGTATGATAATGTCAGGCCAGAGACGCTTGATTTTAAGGTGTGTAGGTACAAGGCTGCTATGGGATTACTGAGGCCAAGGATGGTGCTATTATTACCATTATTATCTATAGCATTATCTTTATTATTATTACTATTGCTATTAGTGGACGGAGAGAATCTAAAATGAATGTATATTGTAAAGTAGTGTGTTGGCTGTAGAGTTGTAAGTAGTGAATGTGTATTTTTGTAGCTATATGTAGAGCCGTGTGTGTGTGTGTGTGTGTGTGTGTGGGTGATAAGTCCATGTAATTTAGGGATGTACGTGTAGCATACCCGTCCCTGTGTGCTGGCTGGGGTATGGTGTCAAGGGGGAGGGGTGTGAGGACATGGTATAGTGAGTTTCGTCAAACAGTAGGGAGCAGCGGCCGCACTAACCCCATCGTCATGCCAGATTGGTAGTAAACTGGACCACTAACATCATTAACAAGAAGACACCTCCTACCTCTCCCTCATTGTACCTAACTTTGCTCAAACACCTCCTCCTCCTCCTCCTCCTCCTCCTCCTCCTCCTCCTCCTCCTCCTCCTCCTCCTCCTCCTCTTCCTCTTCCTCGAAGATTTTGATCGGCCGGTCATGACCGAGCGAGTGGTGGGAATTGAATTGTTTTCTGCCTCTATATACCTAATTCTAGTGAGCCTTATCTTGATGCAGCAGCATTTAAGAATGAAAATAAATAACTTCCATAGCCATTGGCACCGGTGACAGAGTCAGTAGTGAAGATTTTGATCGGCCGGTCATGACCGAGCAAGCGGTGGGAATTGAATTGTTTTCTGCCTCTATATACCTAATTCTAATGAGCCTTATCTTGATGCAGCAGCATTTAAGAATGAAAATAAATAACTTCCATAACCATTGGCACCGGTGACAGAGTCAGTAGTGAAGATTTTGATCGGCCAGTCCTGACCGAGCGAGCGGTGGGAATTGAATTGTTTTCTGCCTCTATATACCTAATTCTAATGAGCCTTATCTTGATGCAGCAGCATTTAAGAATGAAAATAAATAACTTCCATAGCCATTGGCACCAGTGACAGAGTCAGTATTGAAGATTTTGATCGGCCGGTCATGACCGAGCGAGCGGTGGGAATTGAATTGTTTTCTGCCTCTATATACCTAATTCTAGTGAGCCTTATCTTGATGCAGCAGCATTTAAGAATGAAAATAAATAACTTCCATAGCCATTGGCACCGGTGACAGTCAGTAGTGAAGATTTTGATTGGCCGGTTATGTCTGAACGAGCGGTGGGAATTGAATTGTTTTCTGCCTCTATATACCTAATTCTAGTGAGCCTTATCTTGATGCAGCAGCATTTAAGAATGAAAATAAATAACTTCCATAGCCATTGGCACCGGTGACAGAGTCAGTAGTGAAGATTTTGATCGGCCGGTCATCACCAAGCAAGCGGTGGGAATTGAATTGTTTTCTACCTCTATATACCTAATTCTAGTGAGCCTGATCTTGATGCAGCAGCATTTAAGAATGAAAATAAATAACTTCCATAGCCATTGGCACCGGTGACAGTCAGTAGTGAAGATTTTGATCGGCCGGTCATGACCGAGCGAGCGGTGGGAATTGAATTGTTTTCTGCCTCTATATACCTAATTCTAGTGAGCCTTATCTTGATGCAGCAGCATTTAAGAATGAAAATAAATAACTTCCATAGCCATTGGCACCGGTGACAGAGTCAGTAGTGAAGATTTTGATCGGCCGGTCATGACCAAGCGAGCGGTGGGAATTGAATTGTTTTCTGCCTCTATATACCTAATTCTAGTGAGCCTTATCTTGATGCAGCAGCATTTAAGAATGAAAATAAATAACTTCCATAGCCATTGGCACCGGTGACAGTCAGTAGTGAAGATTTTGATCGGCCGGTCATGACCAAGCGAGCGATGGGAATTAAATTGTTTTCTGCCTTTATATACCTAATTCTAGTGAGCCTTATCTTGATGCAGCAGCATTTAAGAATGAAAATAAATAACTTCCATAGCCATTGGCACCGGTGACAGTCAGTAGTGAAGATTTTGATCGGCCGGTCATAACCGAGCGAGCGGTGGGAATTTAATTGTTTTCTGCCTCTATATACCTAATTCTAGTGAGCCTTATCTTGATGCAGCAGCATTTAAGAATGAACATAAATAACTTCCATAGCCATTGGCACCGATGACAGTCAGTAGTGAAGATTTTGATCGGCTGGTCATGTCCGAACAAGCGGTGGGAATTGAATTGTTTTCTGCCTCTATATACCTAATTCTAGTGAGACTTATCTTGATGCAGCAGCATTTAAGAATGAACATAAATAACTTCCATAGCCATTGGCACCGGTGACAGAGTCAGTAGTGAAGATTTTGATCGGCCGGTCATGACCAAGCGAGCGGTGGGAATTGAATTGTTTTCTGCCTCTATATACCTAATTCTAGTGAGCCTTATCTTGATGCAGCAGCATTTAAGAATGAAAATAAATAACTTCCATAGCCATTGGCACCAGTGACAGAGTCAGTATTGAAGATTTTGATCGGCCGGTCATGACCGAGCGAGCGGTGGGAATTGAATTGTTTTCTGCCTCTATATACCTAATTCTAGTGAGCCTTATCTTGATGCAGCAGCATTTAAGAATGAAAATAAATAACTTCCATAGCCATTGGCACCGGTGACAGTCAGTAGTGAAGATTTTGATCGGCCGGTCATGTCCGAACGAGCGGTGGGAATTGAATTGTTTTCTGCCTCTATATACCTAATTCTAGTGAGCCTTATCTTGATGCAGCAGCATTTAAGAATGAAAATAAATAACTTCCATAGCCATTGGCACCGGTGACAGAGTCAGTAGTGAAGATTTTGATCGGCCGGTCATCACCAAGCAAGCGGTGGGAATTGAATTGTTTTCTACCTCTATATACCTAATTCTAGTGAGCCTGATCTTGATGCAGCAGCATTTAAGAATGAAAATAAATAACTTCCATAGCCATTGGCACTGGTGACAGTCAGTAGTGAAGATTTTGATCGGCCGGTCATGACCGAGCGAGCGGTGGGAATTGAATTGTTTTCTGCCTCTATATACCTAATTCTAGTGAGCCTTATCTTGATGCAGCAGCATTTAAGAATGAAAATAAATAACTTCCATAGCCATTAGCACCGGTGACAGTCAGTAGTGAAGATTTTGATCGGCCGGTCATAACCGAGCGAGCGGTGGGAATTGAATTGTTTTCTGCCTCTATATACCTAATTCTAGTGAGCCTTATCTTGATGCAGCAGCATTTAAGAATGAACATAAATAACTTCCATAGCCATTGGCACCGATGACAGTCAGTAGTGAAGATTTTGATCGGCCGGTCATGTCCGAACAAGCGGTGGGAATTGAATTGTTTTCTGCCTCTATATACCTAATTCTAGTGAGACTTATCTTGATGCAGCAGCATTTAAGAATGAACATAAATAACTTCCATAGCCATTGGCACCGGTGACAGAGTCAGTATTGAAGATTTTGATCGGCCGGTCATGACCAAGCGAGCGGTGGGAATTGAATTGTTTTCTGCCTCTATATACCTAATTCTAGTGAGACTTATCTTGATGCAGCAGCATTTAAGAATGAACATAAATAACTTCCATAGCCATTGGCACCGGTGACAGAGTCAGTAGTGAAGATTTTGATCGGCCGGTCATGACCAAGCGAGCGGTGGGAATTGAATTGTTTTCTGCCTCTATATACCTAATTCTAGTGAGCCTTATCTTGATGCAGCAGCATTTAAGAATGAAAATAAATAACTTCCATAGCCATTGGCACCAGTGACAGAGTCAGTATTGAAGATTTTGATCGGCCGGTCATGACCGAGCGAGCGGTGGGAATTGAATTGTTTTCTGCCTCTATATACCTAATTATAGTGAGCCTTATCTTGATGCAGCAGGATTTAAGGTCAAAGGAAGGCTATGTACACTACAGGAGTAATCAAACAGACTCTGATCAGTAAACCACTTACAATCTTATTCAATAAATCCTTAAGAGATGTTAAAGTTCCATCAGATTGGAAACGTGCAAATGTAACACCAATCTTCGATTCAAAAGACGTCGCTAGTGGCCTGACATCGCTTGCCAGGAAGTAGTGGTAGTAGTAGTGGTAGCAGTAGTGGTAGTGACAATAGTGGCAGTCTGGTCTTGGTTAGCCTGCCTTTCCCTGCCAGCCATGGCTGGGGGGAGAAGCCTTCACCCTTACTCTCCTGTATCCTTCACTCTAGATTAGATAGTGTACTCACAAACAGCCTCGTAAGGGCCAGCAGGCCTGTTGCTGTTTGTTCTTCCTATGTGTTCCTATGTGTTCCTCCTCCTCCTTCTACTCAACTTAAACACAAACAGAGAGAAAGAAAGATAGAACAACAACCAAGAGAGAAATACAGAGAGAAAGAAAACAGGTAGACTTTGTAAAATGTAAAACAGTGGTTGAGGTTGGCAGTGGGCGAAGGTAAATAAGAAAAGAAGAGCAACAATAATTAATTCAGAGTTTGTTGCAGTTTGTTAGTAAATGATAAGGGAATTAAATATGTAAAGTTATTCTGATAGTTGTATTTGGATGCAGATTTTGGGGAGGCAGTAAAAAGTTTCTGTATTCATGAGAGATGTTATAAGTGGTAAAGAGAGAGAGAGAGAAAGAGAGAGAGAGAGAGAGAGAGAGAGAGAGAGAGAGAGAGAGAGAGAGAGAGAGAGAAACAAAACAAAAAAGTCAGACAGGCAAACACAGAAAAACAGATTGAGGGCAAAAACTCAGGTGCAAAAATGTAAAAGAAAAAACGTAAAGTGAATGGAAAACGAGTAAAAAAACAAAAAAGTCCGACAAACACACACACATATATACACCCTCGTCTCCCTCCTCCTCCTTCTCCTCTTCCTCCTCCTCCTCCTCTTTGTCCTCGTCAGTCAGGTGTGGTGTGCTTGTTCCCCGACCGTCGCCCGGCACAGGTAAGCAAGTCCTTGAAACTCCACAATTCCGACCGTCCACTATTTTCACTCCGGCTTTTCCCACCATCCCAAAATACACACCACAGCAGCCTCCCTGACCCTCTTGCCCTGTTGCTTCCCCTTGTTCTTCTTGCCACACACTCCACCGTCACTGATCTCGTATTGATTACTTCTTTCTGTCTTGAGCTTTTCCTTTTCTTTCTTTGAGTTTGCTATATGTAATCCAAACTCGATAAGTGTGGCTTTCCTGACATACATACATACACACACACACACACACACATGCACACACACCCACACACACACACACGTTAACATAATATCATTTCACCTCTCAACTCATTACGTAATTATATTGAAAAGAAAAGTAAAGCGATTACAGAGCCAGGAAATTACAGATCTGGAATTATATATATAAAAATTAAATATATTTCCACTATTAACATATAATTAAAGAAAATAATCAGCTGAATGAACAAACACTTGTGACTAAACTATATAAATCTTAAACTAAAGAGGATTCTATTTCACTTCATAATCACTACACAAATACACAAAAAATATACAAAATTTTTCTTAATTTGTACATTTAACACTGCACATAATTTTCAGACTTCTTCTAATCAAGGTGACCCCAACGAAAGGATGTGAGGGAGGTGAACAAGAACGAGGTCGAAGCAAGGAAGGGAGCAAATAAAACCAAAGCAGGAAAGGAAAAAAACTAATACACAAAATGAAAAACCAGACTCATAAAATGAATAATTGAAGCGAAAGAAAACGAGGAAAGAGCTTGACATAAAATAAAACATGAAAGAAAAGGAATCAAAGAGAAATGGAGAAAGGAACAGGTATGAAAGAAGTAAAAATAACAACAAAAAAAACAAGAAAAAAAAAGGTCTGAAAAGGAGAACTAGAAGGAGTTGAAAGATGAGGGCGGAAGGGAAGGGAAGATTGAGGGAGTGGAGGGAGTGAAGGGAGTGGAGTGGAGGGAGGGGAGGGAAGGAGGACGGCAGACAGGACTTAACTCTTGAATTAATAATGCATGAACGACATTTGCATGACGGTGAGCAGTGAGAAGACTGATGAAAGACTTGCATGGACTCGAAACATTCACTGCAAGATAATGTAATAAGCTTTTACCTCATGCACAGGACAAAGGCTCAGGAGAAAAATGTAGACAGACAGATAGAAAGGTAAATAGACGGACAGATAGACAGATAGACAGACTGACAGACAACAAAAATAGACATACTGATATAGCTACACATGGGGATAAATAGATAGATAGATAGATAGATAAATAGATAGAGAAACAAATAATAAATACTCATGCAAGAATGATCAGATGAACAGACAGACAGACAGACTGACAAATATGCAGATAAGTATACAATACAGACAGGCAATGCAATCAGATATACAAACAGAAGCAGTGATGGACAGCCTGCCAGACACACAGACAGACATACAGACAGACAGACACACAGACAGACACGAGAATACGAACAGAAACGGACGAACAATGAAAGACATACAATACACAGACACATAAAGGGAAGGGCAATAAAGGGATAGACACAGCAGATGAGAAAGCAATGAAAAGAGACAGAAGCAAAGAAAAAATATATGAAAAGAATATGAGACAAAGCTTCAGGTTACATGCAAGCGAACTCAGAGAGAAATGCCAATGAAATGTAACGCAAAAAAAAAAATAATAATAATAATAAAACATCACACTATCTTTGTGAAATGTTGAATGGCTTTAATTTCAAACTTTTCTTCATGTACCCAGAAGGATAATCTCTAAAAATATATGCATACAAGCTGCTTAAACACATCCCATCTAAAATATAATAATGTGTGTTCTGTAGTCAGTGTATTGTACTCTTATTTTTATTATCAACATCAATATCAAGCTGTATGATTCTACTGCAGGACAAAAGCCTTCCTCGACCTTCTTTAATAAATCCCCGTCGGCTACCTGTCTATTCCAGGCCACCCCAGCAATAGTTCTTTTCTCTGTCTGATCTACTTTCTTTTTATCACCATCCCTTGGTTGCCATTCTATCATTCTAGTTATCCATTATTATATGAAACTCATTTTAGAAATATTATTAATGTTATTGTATGCCAATGTACGTTCAATGTTATTCTCGGCCGCGTTATCACCTACATCTACTCCTTGATCCATGATGCTTTATCTATACATCTATACATCGATCTATCTATTTATATATGTCTCTATCTCTCCATGTTATGCTAATGCCCTCTTCTCTGGGACAGGTCTGACCGCCGCTGTGGCTTGTTCCTCCATTGCTGTTGGGTAATTGGGACCCTTGTACAGGTTTATGGATGTGGTTAGGGGAGTTAATTTTGATACCAAACAACGCTGTGTTTAGGTCTCTCGGCGACGAACACATTAAGTCTGATTCCTCTCGGTGTACCAGTCTACGTAGTGTCGCTCTATTGATGATTGGAAATACGCAAGTCTCTTCACCATGGCAAGGTTGTGTTCCATCGAGAGGTTGTTTTTATATAAGAATTAAAAAAAAAAAATCTTAAGTTTAAGCATCGCGTCGCAACAATATGCTTTACACAATATAGTGAAGTCCATCCCACTGTTTCCGTTTTCTTTGACCACAACGCTAAATTCTGAAAATATAAAGCAATCGCCACAGGCTTGCAAAATTAAGTTATCGCGTTTCACTACCTACACGAGGAAGGATGAGTGACCGTGATAGCCGCTGGGAACATTGCCTCCCACAGGCCTTGGCGGGAAATGAGTCTCGAAAGAAAAGTGGCTGGATAGCGAGGAGGAGGAAAATTGGGTGAAGGAAGAGGAGTGATAGGAGGTGGTGGCATCGGTCCTGTGGTGAAGATGAAGGAAGACGAGGACGAGGACAAGGATGATGAGATGAATGAAAGATAAGAATGTTCAACTTAATCACATACAGCAAGAACATTACAATGATTTCCTATAACTGAGTTTTTGATAGAAGACAGACAATACAAGGAAGATTAACATTAAAATTTATGATTGAAACATTTCATTATTAATCAATCAGTGAAAAAAAACCCACTACATTAACTCCACATTAAGTACTTTTCCTCTATTGCTGCTACTACTACTACTACTACTACTACTACTACTACTACTACTACTACTACTACTACAACAACTACTACTACTACTACTATTGTTACTTCTCCTACTACTATCACTAACATCACATCACACGAGCATAAAACCAACAGAAAACACAAAAAACTCCACCTAGTAACGCGGGTGAACAAGACACTGACTACTTTAAAACACTGGCGCGTGACCTAACAAGCCACTCTCATCCTTTCGTGTTTACAGTGACCTCCTTCGACTCCCCCCTTCCTCCCCCTCCCCCTTACACACATGCTTCATACTGTGGTGTTAGACTTAATAAAAATATGACTAATACGCAAAATTCAAAGGGATAATACTGGTAGTGGCACATCATTAAAATTATAGGGATTTAAGTAAAAGTTAATGAATACAAAATGAAGGTGAAACAGTATACATTTTTGAGTAATTATAATAGTTGTGGAGTCTCTCTCTCTCTCTCTCTCTCTCTCTCTCTCTCTCTCTCTCTCTCTCTCTCTCTCTCTCTCTCTCTCTCTCTCTCTCTCTCTCTCTCTCTCTCTCTCTCTCTCTCTCTTTCTCTCAGATCTCTGCGTGTGTCGGGTCAAGGAAAGAAACATCAAGAGATCCTTCCCCTCTTAGACTGTCTCTCAATATATTTTTGTTTCCTCGTTTTTTTTCTTTCTTCAATGTACTCTTTCATAAGCCTTCGTCTGCAGTCCGGCCATTGCTTCTTTCTATATTTCTTCGTTTTACTCCTACCTGTCTTCACCACTACCTTCCCTTGTGACTTTTCATTTCCTTCCCTCCAGAATTCTTTACTCCTTTCCCCTTTTCTTTTTTATTTTATTTCACTTCCTCTCCTCCTACCTATTCGCATACATTCCCCTCTCTCCTTTTCATTACTATTTCTTCCTTCCTTCTTCGTCCTCATTATTGTCTAGCTTTCCTTATTCTATTCTTCAATCGTTGCATCTTTACTATCCTTCATCTTCCTTTGGTTTTGTTCATCACCTCCTCTTGCTCACTCTACTTTCTTTTCACATTTTCTTAGTAACTCCTTCACATTCCCTACATTCCTGCCTCCTTCAGTCCCCTTCTCTCCCTAGCGACCCTTGTTGTTTGTCATTCGTCGTCATCTCTTTATAGTCTCCATCGGCAGCAGAAGGACGATTTATTTCTCTTTATTTTTGTATAGTAACCATGGTGATTGGCTTCTGGCAGGTCGTTGATCGTATATTAATAGCATGTACTATTTTCTTCTCTACCTTGTTCTTCCTACGTGTACCCTGCAGCTTTTAGTATCTGTTGTGTCGCTGTTTAATGTCGTATATACATCACTATTTCCATTGTCAATTTACATGTCTACTATATAGTTTACATACGGCCTCGTTACCTGCTCCTTGGCAACCTCGCTGCTCGATGCTCCATAAAACCAAAGACCAAGAAAGACGAGAATAAATTGAGTTCCTTTGGTGATTTTTTTTTCTCTTTAGTTCATTGAGTTTCTTGGCTTCGAGGGGGATGGACGCGTTTGATGTATTTTTTTCTTTTTTTGCTGCGTATTATAGCTTTGTGTAATTATATTTATTAGCCCGTGGGAGAAGGCAAGCCACGGACATCTAAGCTTCATCCCAAACATCAACTAATATTAACTGATCGCCAGGTAACTACTAACTATTTAAACTTCCTCTTAACAGGCTCTTAACTGACCATAACCTCAACTCAGTCAAGGCATTTACTAAAGAGAAACTTCACATACATAAGAACAAAACAAGATACATGAAGATAATACAACATAAACAAAGCAGCTTGAATAATAGAAGCAGAAAAAAAAACGTGAAATGAACCGAAGCTGAGATCAACGAAACACCGAAATGAACCAAAATGAAGCGAAGCCAACTGTATCGATCTCAAAAACACTACACACACTACACACACTACACACACACACAGACACACGTACTTGTTATAATGATAAAAATTGATCCCATCATGACAAGTGGACTTAAAACTATCTCCTTCTCCTATCCTTGCCATCCCTTACTTCTACTTAACTCTTTAGGAATGAAGACGAGAGAGTGGCTGAGTGGAAGAGTGGCACAGCAGATAGCTACGTGGGCAAGAGACTAGTAGAGGGATACAAGGAAGAGGATGGAGAAGAGGACGGGAGAGGAGGTGACGAAATGGTGGGATTAAAATGCAAGGGTAATAGGAAACAAGAGGTGAACAAGGGCAGAAGAAAGGGAGGAGAGAGACAAAAAATATGAAGAGATGGAAGGGATAAGAAGGAAAAGATAAGGAATAGAAAATGGAATATGGAGAGAATGAAAGGAAGGAAAGCTAGTAGTACAGACAAAGTTAGAGGAGAGACGGAGGGATAAAAGAGGGTAGAAAAGGGAAATAGTGGAGTGGAGTGGAGTGGAGTGTATTGGATTGGAAGGTCGGGGAGGCGATGAGGTGGAACAGATGACGCAGGAATAATTATGGTTCAGATCTTAATGGTGTGCTGAGCGTTACCCTTGAACGCGTCCCATCTGATACAACCTGCTGTCAGCCTAACCTTTAATTTATTGCACCGGTGGGAGGAAGAGGAAGAGGAAGAGGAGGAGGAGGAGGAGGAGGAGGAGGAGGAGAAGGAGGAAGAGGAGGAGGAGGAGGAGGAGGAGGAGGAGGAGGAGGAGGAGAAGGAGAAGAGGAGGAGGAGGAGGAAGAGGAGGAGGAAGTGGAAAAAAACTTACTTCTGGGCAATATTTCGAATGAACATTGACATAATTGGAGAGAGAGAGAGAGAGAGAGAGAGAGAGAGAGAGAGAGAGAGAGAGAGAGAGAGAGAGAGAGAGAGAGAGAGAGAGAGAGAGAGAGAGAGAGAGAGAGGAGAGAGAGAGAGGAGAGAGAGAGAGAGAGAGAGAGAGAGAGAGAGAGAGAGAGAGAGAGAGAGAGAGAGAGGTAGAAAAAATCTCCATTTGTATATTATCTGTGTGTGTGTGTGTGTGTGTGTGTGTGTGTGTGTTTGCTCTTACTGTGCTACAAGACATAAGTGTTCTTTAGCTACCTGCAAGTGTAAATGAACAAAACAAAAGAACACTAGAAAGAGAACAATATAACGAGAAAATAAAGAGAAAATTGAAGCTCTTGGTATGAAAATTGTCGGGGGCGAACTTGAGAAAATGAGAAGATTGCGGTGAGGAGCATTACACACACACACACACACACACACACACACACACACACACACACACACACACACACACACTCCCTCACTTTCTCTCTCTCATACATAATTCAAGGAGCGCTGATTGTGATGGAAATACCCATACCAGTGCCACGACCCAAGTCAACACACACACACTCATGGTGGTTTTCTAAAATTGTCAAAGTCTTGTGTTGCGTCACTGCTCGTTTGGCTCCAGTACATCAGTGGTAACATTGGCATAGAATGGCACACAAGTATTACCTTATCATTGGGATTATAACTGTTACTAGAGCCAACTCCAGTTCACTGCAATACAGGCATCTACTTATACGTCAATTTTATTTCACAGCTGCACAAAGGTATTTCCTAAGTTTTTTCATTAATAATTCCTCTGATATTCGTTTATTTCAGTTTATTACATGGAATTGTAAGATTTTTTTTAGAATTTTTCCAGTTTGCCTTATATTCGTATTCCTTTCCCTGTGTTGTCTGTGAGTCGGTCTGCCCGTCTATCTGTTGTTAACATACACACAACATGATACTCCCATATTAATTTCCTCTTCATTTTGCGCAAAATATATGTTATAGTCTCATTATATTATTCCTAATATAATTCATCATATTCATGTATCAGTGCTCCACAGATTACATGTCAGAATTTTTGTAATGTTCTAAATGTGTTATCCATGTGTTAGCACTGTTTTATTGAAAAGCATTCAAGTTGGGAGAACAGCTGTTCATTACGTTACATCGTTCTGAAAACATTCCATCACATGACTACCTCCTTTTCACTTCATTTTAAAACTCTATAGGGTGAACTTTGCCGTAAATGTTTGGGCAAATGAAATGATTAATTTATTCTTCCATGTCTAACTTTTCGTGGATCAATTTCCTTCTTATGATAGTAACTTTTATAGTAACCTCATAATTATTATTTAGTACAAAATCATACCCCCATAACCTTAAGCAAAAACCTTACAGTTGTATATACCAATATCAGCCATTACAGGACGACAATGTCATGCCAAGATATTCCTCCCACACACTCACACACGTGTTTCAACGCCTCTGGGTTTTGAAGTGTCTCTATGTAAATCCATCGCGTGTAAGTTGCAAACGGTTTATCCCACAGGCACTTCCACGGACAACACAACAAACTTAGTGCAACAGGATCATACCTCCGGAGGGTAGCATCATAAAGAGATATGCACAAGACTTCCTGCCACACGCCTGGAGACTGTGAGGAACAGGGAAGTGGATTTACCGACAAATGATTGATGGTAGAGGCAAGTCGCCACCATTGAGAGAGAGAGAGAGAGAGAGAGAGAGAGAGAGAGAGAGAGAGAGAGAGAGAGAGAGAGAGAGAGAGAGAGAGAGAGAGAGAGAGGAGAGAGAGAGAGAGAGAGAGAGAGAGAGAGAGAGAGAGAGAGAGAGAGAGAGAGAGAGAGAGAGAGAGAGGAGAGAGAGAGAGAGAGAGAGAGAGAGAGAGAGAGAGAGTAATAAAAAGAGAAAAAATAAGATAATTCACTCAAACGTAATCTTATTAGGAAAAGAAAGATAAAGAAAGTAAAGAAAGAGTAAGAAGATAATTCACTTAAACAGGAACAACGCATGAGAAGTAATCTTTGCCGTGACAAGAGAACAGAACAAACAGAAAATACACGATCCATTTAATCCTTATTTTAAGATTATTCACTTTAATTGACCTTGTTTTTACATTACTTTTCTTCCTTCTACTATTTCTTTTCCTTGTTTTACTATTTTTTTCTTTTTCTTTCTCTTCCTCCTCCTCCTCCTCCTCCTATCTTGTGCAGCGAGGAAGATCCAATCACAAAGATACATTAATAGGCTTGACTCTCTTAATTAACAGTGTCAATACTCATTCTGGGGTGGTGTGTTGTGTGTCTTCCGTGAGGTTGGGGGTTGTAGACATCTTACTCACTTTCTCTCTCTCTCTCTCTCTCTCTCTCTCTCTCTCTCTCTCTCTCTCTCTCTCTCTCTCTCTCTCTCTCTCTCTCTCTCTCTCTCTCTCTCTCTCTCTCTCTCAAAGAAAAAATAAAAGAGACATAGACACAATCAAGAATCAACGAACCGTAGCAAAAGAAGACAAGCCTGACAAATGACATCGTTCCAGACAACCCACAGACTTCTTTCTTCTTGAGCCGCGCCGCCAACAAACACCCACAATAATCTTTCTCTGTGTTATTTCACACAATCGTTTCTTCATCTTTGTCTATACCTTTCTTACGCCTCTGTCGCTACCTTTCTCTTTGGTTTATCTATTTTTCCTATCTGTTTTCCTCCTGCGTGCTTCCCTCCAATCACCATCAGCGGAGGTAAAGAGGCATCCATGAGGTGGTCTTCCTGAAGGTGAATCGATCCAGCAGGTGACTGACTCTCTAATGAAGCTGATGAAGCAACACAACTTTTTCATCACTTCTGCTGCTCTACCATCGCCGCCTCTTCCCACCAGCGACCCGCGACACCAAGAGGATTCCCAAGGGTTTGAGACGTCAGGTTTATTGTTTATGATGCACAAGTCAGGTGTCCACGCTTCCGCCACTTCTGACAGCCCGCGAACTCTGCCTCTCCCTCGTGATTTATCTTGTCGCGTGTCACTCCCACGACGGCGAAGTTGATGGTATGACAGCTTCATCGTCTGTTTCGGTTTTATTCATAGAAACACGACGCCTCCTGCTGCTCTCGTCCCTGCTGCGTCACCAAAGGAAGAAATTCTGTTAAGCTACACAACCTTCTACCATGCTGTCGAAGTTCTGTTATAAAAAGAAGAGGTGGCAGACTCCCTCCTTTCTCTTTTCTTGGTTGTCCTTGAACTGTGATTCTTTTGTATCAGCGTGTAGTTCAAACCCAGTCTC
>JAPQNM010000044.1:1863603-1878603 GCA_029783475.1 Metacarcinus magister | reverse complement strand
CGGCACTGCATTTTTCAAACTCACGTGCAGTGCAACTGTGCCCGGGACATCCATTGAAACTATTACTCACGTTATCAATAGTATCGTGAGTAATACATTTTTTAAGTGGTGCTCTTTGTAAGCCCATCAGTGATATCAAAAATTCTTCAAAATTCTTCTTCACAAGTAAAGGTTGTTTACTTTAATATGTGTTATTAGTACGAAACTTATACTCACATATTTACGTGGAAAAAATATTTCCGACTATAACAAAGAATCAAAGAATTCTACAGTTTGTGTGAAAGGTTTCTTTGAACTCTCCTGGTAACAGTGATGGACACCACCTGGCCATGCAGGAGTGTGTGCTGCTGTGGGGCAACTGTACACAGCGTCAGAAGTAAAGTGACTCAGAACGACAATGTTTATTCCATAAGGAGCCAGAGAGTCTGTGAACATGCAACATTCACCTATAGACCTCGCCAAGCCACGCCCACCTCTCCATCCTCACCATTCATAGGAAACACATCAAGATATTTTCATACCTTGAGGCCTTTAAAGATATCAATGGCACGCATTAAAAAAATTAAGGAAATCTCATCTAAAGCTCCTTCCAGACTGGAACGTCGCCAGGTTAACGCTGGCTGGGGAGCAGCACCAAAGCCTGTTTCATTGTCTAACACACACACGATCTTGGTGCTAGCAAAGGCTTACAACAGGTTATATATGACAGGGAAATTAATGGTCTAGGTCAAAATTACTTGCTAGAATGTTCGAATAAGTTCACAAAACTTGTAAATCTCATAGATCATTGTTTAAATCATAAAATAAGTGATGGTGGCGTCAAAGCTTGGAACAAAGAGAAAGAGAGAGAGAGAGAGAGAGAGAGAGAGAGAGAGAGAGAGAGAGAGAGAGAGAGAGAGAGAGAGAGAGAGAGAGAGAGAGAGAGAGAGAGAGAGAGAGAGAGAGAGAGAGAGAGAGAGAGAGAGAGAGAGAGAGAGAGAGAGAGAAAAAAAAATCGCTTTAACAGCTCAACTCTTCACCTTCATTTCTATCACCCTTTTTTTACCCCGTCATAAATATTTCTTCCTCTTGTTCCTTGTCACTTTCTTTCACTGTCACCCTAAAAAAGCAAAATCAACACGTATGAACAGACAGACAGACAGACAGATAAACACACACACTCACACTCACACACACACACACACACACACACACACACACACACACACACACACACACACACACACACATACACACAGGACTGGTAGCTCGTTGTATAGAGAAAAAAAAATAATTGTGGACGTAATATGTATTATGATATTGTTCCTCCGTCAACAATGGCCTTTCCAGGTGAGCCTTCAAACCCACCATTACTATTAAATGAGAAACAATTAGATTACCAACAACGAAACATTCAGGGTTCAGGTTTAAGCTCGCTATTTCGGGAAGAACATTTATTTTGTACATGACGTGATTATTAACGAATGCAACACGTTCATGGTAGCGATTACAAGAGCCATTTCAGAGGACGGTACAATCAAGTTCATATGACGGTATAATTAAGTTCATAGGACGGTACTATTCAATTCAAAAGACAGTATTATCATGTTCAAAGGACGGTACGTAAACTCAAAGGACGGTGCAATAACTTTCAAGGACGGTACAAATAAGCTCACACTATATTTGTTCATTTACTTGTCTGTGCTGTCGCTGTTGGTTGTTGGAAGATAGTTTTCTTGAAAGAGTTTGTATCATAAGTGGTTAATCCTAAACAATTATTGGAAAGAGTTTATCCTCACGTCTTGGAAGGAACCGTGCGATCTGATCTCATTATGGGATCAGATAGAGGTTCAGGTGTACAAATTCTCACCCTCATCCAGTATTACTATTACTTGCATTTTATTTATCAGAAAAAACTAACGGAACTAATCTCCCATGACCTTATTAATTCTCTCTCTCTCTCTCTCTCTCTCTCTCTCTCTCTCTCTCTCTCTCTCTCTCTCTCTCTCTCTCTCTCTCTCTCTCTCTCTCTCTCTGCTCCTCCTCCTCCTCCTCCTCCTCCTCCTCCTCCTCCTCCTCCTCCTCCTCCTCCTCCTCCTCTTCATTGTCACTAATACTTTGCAAGTTTAGGGAGCCTATTCTCTCCGATATGAAGGTATCGAAAGTCTATACTCTCTTCTGCTAATGAAGACAGACAGCCTGTTGCCCGCTACTCATCTCTACCGCACACGATGAAGGAGGAAGAGGAGGAGGAGGAGGAGGAGGAGGAAGAGGAGGAGAGGAGGAGGAGGAGGAGGAGGAGGAGGAGGAGGAGGAGGAGGAGGAGGAGGAGGAGGAGGAGGAGGAGGAGGAGGAGGAGGTTGGATGCTAGTGAAGGAGGAAGTGGTGAAGGATAAGGAAAAAGAGAGTAATGGGGAGATAATCAGGAAAGAGGAGGACAAGGAGGTGGAGGAGCAGCCTAGTGTAGGTGAGTGAGAGATAAGGAAGATGGGAGTGGAAAAGGGCGTGGAGTGAGGGAAGATAATTATAGGGTGTAGGATGGAGAAGTGGAGATGGGAATGATGTGTCTGAGAGGGAGAGAGAGAGAGAGAGAGAGCGAGAGAGAGAGAGAGAAGAAAAAAACATATATAAAAATAACTTCAAATAACAAAACAGAGAACGAAGAAAATGCATAAAACAGGAGTAAGACAAGAAAGAGAGAATGGAAGAAAGGAAGTAAGACAAAAATGAAAAGGAAGGAGTAAAAATAGAAAGAAGTGAAAAAATGAAGGAAGATAGATCGAAAAAAAGGAAGAAGAAAGAAAAGAAAGAGAGAGGGACGGAAGGAAGATATGACAGACACAGGTAACAGAAAACAGAAAACAGAAACCATGTGAGACCAGACACGAAAAAGACGACACCATGATGGATAAAAAAATAAAAAAAAACTCAAGAAGCGGGAAAATGAGGAAGAAAAAAGCGAGGAAGAAAAAAAAGAGAGAAAAAAAAAAACCGTTTCACCTCATCCCATCTAAGAGAAAAAATAAAGAGGAAAAAAAAATGAAACTTTAAGAGGGAGAAGAAACATGATATGAAAACTTTGAATCGATTCTGTTTAGGGTTTCAGAATTTCAATAACGCGGGAAGAACATTCTGTAACGATGAGCCATTCTCTCTCTCTCTCTCTCTCTCTCTCTCTCTCTCTCTCTCTCTCTCTCTCTCTCTCTCTCTCTCTCTCTCTCTCTCTCTCTCTCTCTCTCTCTCTCTCTCTCTCTCTCTCTCTCTCTCTCTCTCTCTAACCTAACCTAACCTAACCTAATCTATAAATCTATCTCTATCTATCTGGGTTCTCATATCATTATTGTATTATTAACAAAATGAGTATGAGAGAGATTATAGATAGACGGGAAAGCAGAGAATAATGATGAATGTTTCTTTTTTTCCCCTTAAGTAAACAAGAAACGAGTGGTCGCCTTACCAGTGCAGCAGAAGCAGAGGACAGTGGCGTGGAGGCCTGTGAGGAAGAGAAACAATATATATTAGTATAGGAATGTAAGTGAATAAGCGTCTGTGTGTGTGTGTGTGTGTGTGTGTGTGTGTGTGTGTGTGTGTGTGTGTGTGTGTGTGTGTGTGTGTGTGTGTGTGTGTGTGTGTGTGTGTGTGTGTGTGTGTGTGTGTGTGTGTGTGTGTGTGTGTGTGTGTGTTGTTAATAATGATAATACTGATAATGAGATGGTGGGCTAGGCTGACCTTGACCACCTGACCTCTGACCTCTGTGGGACTGGCAGGTCAGACAACTGTTCTGACGTTCTGACACTCGCGAGTTTTGTAGTGTAGCAGACAGACAGGCGGACAGACAGATAGAAACACACACATACACACATACACACACACACACACACGCACACACACACACACACACACATAAAATCAACTCCAAACCCAAAGCATTTCAAACACACTAGACATCCCTGCATGTGGTCGAGCTGGCAACGAAAACAGAAATGAAATACTTGTAAACATTTCTACTGCTTCTCCCGCCGTCCAGTCTGTATCAATATTATGCTGTGCGTGGGAAGGGCTTCGAAATCTTTCTTTGTTTCAGGTGAAGGGTAAGCCGGCAGCGATGAACCACCATAAGACCTGACTGAGCCTTCGTTGCCAAAGCTACTACTGCTGCTGCGGACTTCTTGACGGAAGGAGGATTACTGGGAAGCTTACGGAGGTGAAATTCAGGGTAAAGTGTGTGTGTGTGTGTGTGTGTGTTTAAGAAAGAAAGAGAGAAAGAGAGAGAGAGAGAGAGAGAGAGAGAGAGAGAGAGAGAGAGAGAGAGAGAGAGAGAGAGAGAGAGAGAGAGAGAGAGAGAGAGAGAGAGAGAGAGAGAGAGAGAGAGAGAGAGAGAGAGAGAGAGAGAGAGAGAGAGAGAGAGAGAGAGCAATTTCCCCATTTTATTTTTTATTTCTATCAACCCTTCATAGAATATAGAAAATCGATACAAAAAATGTTCCCATTCCCTCTACCTTCTCACCGTAACGGATTATGTAACGAAAATTTCTCCCTTCCCTCCTTTCTTCCTTATTTTGTCCACCCTTCCTTCCTTCCTTCCTTCCTTTTTTCCTTCCACAAGCTTTGATATGTTTATCTTCCAAATTTTCTCTATAATTCTCTTTCTCTCTCTCTCTCTCTCTCTCTCTCTCTCTCTCTCTCTCTCTCTCTCTCTGTCTCTGTCTCTGTCTCTCTCTCTCTCTCTCTCTCTCTCTCGTACTCTCGGTCAAAGTAAGTAAATCAAGGCTTATAGTATGAAGGTCTTCCCTTGCCACTCACCTCGCCTGTTTTTCCCGTCCACAGTACATGGTGCTCCTACAATTCCTTCGTAAACAGAAACCACACTGACAGCTCCGAAAACAAGGGAGGAAACGTCAGAAAGAAAAGAATATAAGCTTTCAGGTGTTTGGTGACGTATGACAAAGGTTATTATTATTCCATGGTGAATAATTTGTGATTCATCGTGTTTGTGAAGACCACTATAAATTATGCCGTGTATAAAATTATGAATAAATAAATGGATTGGGAGGTTCGTTTAGGGAGAACTTCAAGGGTTGAAATTTGTTTTACTCTACCGCTCGTTCCTGGTTTGGGGAAAAAAAATGCTTGAGCCTTCTTTTCCTTATCCTTCTACAGGCGACTTAAGGCACCTCCTGTCTGCAACGGTGACGAGGAAAAAGAGGAAGGCAGGGAAAAGTTCAGGAAGTTTAAAACATTTTTTGGCCAACAGTGTATTATATAATTCTAAGCAAGACTGTATTTCACTTTGTTACCTGTGTATTGACCTCGTTACCTGGTGCACTCAGCTTTAGGTTAGGTTAGGTTAGGTTAGGATAGATTTTACTACATGAGTCTATCCCTCCCACCAGCTTTCTCTCACCCATTAGTTCAGCATGTCTTGAGCCTCACTTGTCTACCCTGCGCGCCTTGGAAGCTAATTACGTAAGGGCGGGAGCTTATATCGCACGCCCTTTAGTGATGTTTGTGTTCACGCTGCTTATACTGTGCAAAGTTAGAGGCAAGACCTTCAAAGTACCGTATCTGCGAGCCAAGTAGATGCTTGTGTTTTAGTCAAGTTGTTATAATCCGTCAACTTGGTGATGAGGAGGTGCCGTGAGCCTGTGTTCGCGGCTGAGTTAGGCATTTATAGCGAGTCCACGTAACTTGAAATTGTAGTTATCATGTTACTTTAATTTGTCGTCAACAATAGGTGGAGGTAAAGTTATCAAGGTACTAAAAGTTCCCCTTGATACAAAAAGCACTTGGCGCCGTCCTGCACAAAGAGGAAAGTTGATGAGGTCACAGTGTTGACTATCTTATAAAGTTTCCTCTGATGCCCTTATAGATATATGTATAAACACACACACACACACACATACACACACACACACACACACACACACACACACACACACACACACACACACACACACGCACGTTGGAATACTACCAAACCTCAATCTAAACCAATTCTAAACCAACGGTCTTGATACAAAATTCATATCATAACCACGTCGTAGTTTGTCGAGGCATTTCAACAGGTCGAACACGTGTCCTGAGCCACACCTGCAACTTCATAACACATGGCTCCGGAGGGAAAGTTTGCAGAGTAAAGAGTCCGAGACTCTGAAGGTCATTGCAATTGGATACGGCTGGAGCCTTATCACCTATCTTGTTAAGGCAGAGGACATGCAGGTGGCGTGGGGCGGGGCAGGGACGGTGAGGTTACTGGGGACGAGAGGAGGACGAGGACAGAATAAGAGAAGAAAAGGAAAGAAATATGAGGAAGCAGAATGACAGAATGGAATATAGGAGGAAGATGACGTGTATGGAGGGAAGAGAAAGGGCAAAAGGTAGGATGAAAAATAAAGTGAAAAGATAATGAGGCAAGGGATAGGATGCAAACGAAGAGAAGAGGTGAGGAGAACTAGAAAAGGAAAAAAGACGAAAAAAAAGTGGAAAATGAGAACAGAAAGATTTGTAAAGGAAGGACATGAGAAGAATAAAGGTGAGGACGAGGAAGTGAAAGGAAAGTGACAGGAAGAAAAAATAGGATGTGAGTGGAGAGAGAGAGAGAAGTGTCCAAGGGAGAGAAAAAAGGATAATAGAGAACCAGCAGTGTTGTCCTGGAAAAGAGGGAAGGAAGGAAGAATGAAAGGAAGATGTAGAAGTTAGTAAAGGAGAGGCAGCAGTAAGGCAGCAATGTTTTCTATTTTCAAGTGCAAAAAGGGACGCGTGTAGGTACAGTAAGTCTGCCCTGGAGAGACTGACTGGCAGGACTTGACTTGGTCTTGCACTATTGTTGTCTATATATTTACATCACCATCCCTAACGTCTGAGTAGAGGTTGACGTAAACTTTCCAGGACACACACATGGAAGAAAGAAAGAAAGGGAGAAAGAGACAAGGATGGAAGAGAGACAAACAGACAAACAGGGGCAGAAGGAGAGACAGACATGGAGATGAATAAAAATAGCGCAAACACAATGAGAAAATAAGTGATGGACAGAGATGCAAGGCCTACATAACATACCTTAGTTTCTTCCCCTCTAACTCTCCCTTCCTCAAAAATCCTCACCCTCTCTTGCTGCCACCACACCCTCCTCGTCCCACAGCAACCAACCTTTAAACCTTCCCTTCCTATACCCTCCTCTAATTCCTCTCTTCATATCCACTTCACTGGCTGTTCAGCTATGCATTTCAACAATCATTCACCCCAAAAGTCGGCTTCAATAATAAAGAAAAGGAAATTGCACCATCGCTCACCCAACAGACGTCTCCTTCTAAAGTTCACGAGGGAGGGAAGGTAGAGGTGAGGGAAGGGCAGAAGGAAAGATGTGCCAGGTGATTTCCTTCACGACTAGCCGCTATTCGATCTCCCTCACTCCAATCCCTCCCTCCTCTCCCCTTCTATCCTTCCTTCTTTCTCTTTTTCTTTCCCACGCACCGCTGTCACCTGAGGCGCCACCTGCCCACCACCACCACCACCACCAACACCACCACACGTCTGTCCGTTCCTCACGACCTCTTCATTAGGAGCAACTTCAATGAGACACTTTTACTGCCAAGTTTTATAGGTAACGCTTATATTTTTTTCCCGTGAACCAAGGCAAGTTGTTGATGGCAAAGATAGGCTTCTCAATACACCGGCTCTAGTTAGGGAAGCAAAAGAAACGCGCCAGTGACTTCCTACACACCCACACACAGCACACTCAACGAAGATATTTTCCTTCCCTTGTCTCTTTATCACAACAACACGGCAAAGTTCCAAGTCACCAACACCAAGAGTCTTTGTTGGTGATTGCCGGAACGACCAATTAAGTTTACTGGGATTTCTAGGATATACGTAATAGTCTATGAACTGATGTATTATGTGTGGGTGAGGGCAATACAATTTTTTTTTTATGTATGTGTGTGTGAGTGGTATCAAAGTGAGAAAGACAGGAGAAGAGGAGCAATGGAGGACACATGGGTATGATAGGGTCGTAGAGAGCGTGGTAATTAGGAATATAGGCATGGTAACGGGGGGGTGGGAATGGTATTTTGGTGGAGACAGGTGGAGTAGTGGTGGTTGAGGTGGTGATGGTGGTGGTGTAGAGAGAATGTGTGCTGGTGGGGGATGTGAAGGAGGAGGGACGTAGTGGTGAGGGGTGGTGAAGGGTGATGAAGAGTATATAGTGGTGGTGGTGGTGGTGGTGGTGGTGGTGGTGGTGGTGGTGGTGGTGGTGGTGGTGGTGGTGGTGGTGGTGAAGGAGAGGTGGTGGAGTGCATGACATCTAGCATGACTTTTGTCGCTCTGCCAAGACACACACACACACACACCCACCCACCCACCCACCCACACACACACACACACAAACACTTTTTTTTCTCTCTCTCTCTCTCTCTCTCTCTCTCTCTCTCTCTCTCTCTCTCTCTCTCTCTCTTTCTCTCACTCTCTTTCTCTCTTTATTCTCAGGTGTTAACTTTATAATTTTTACCTGCAAGTTATTTCTCTTCCTCTCTTATCTTACATATGCACCAACACGCCTCCTCGTTTCAGTGGCAGCGAGTTTAAAGCTAATTTGTCTCCCTTCTTGAATTATATCTTGGTGCATCTCTCTCTCTCTCTCTCTCTCTCTCTCTCTCTCTCTCTCTCTCTCTCTCTCTCTCTCTCTCTCTCTCTCTCTCTCTCTCTCTTTGATCAACACTTCCTGAGCCACAAATATCCACGTGTTTCCAATATAGGCGTAGAGGCGTCGCACCTGAGCCTCTCCCACCTGCAAGTATAATTCCGGAGGTAAAAGACATGACTCGTTTCCTGTCTTCTTTTCTCCTCCTCTTACTCCTATACTCTCTCATCTCCTCGCTTCCTATCCCTCGCTTATCCCTTCATTATTCATTATTCCTCATTCTGTATTCTGCTGATCCCTTTCATCCTTCCCCCATGCCTCGTCTACTCCTTATTCCTTATTTCTCACCGTCACTCCCTTCCTTCTTCATCATCTCTTACCCTTCCCTTACCCCCCTCCCCCCTCCCCCATCCCCCTTCCTCAGAGCTTCATCCGCCTTGAAATGAAAACAGTAAAATGTATGCATTAGGTTTTTGATTTCACGTTTGTGTTGGTAATAGAGACACTCAGCGGTAATTCAGAGGGAGAGAGAGAGAGAGAGAGAGAGAGAGAGAGAGAGAGAGAGAGAGAGAGAGAGAGAGAGAGAGAGAGAGAGAGAGAGAGAGAGAGAGAGAGAGAGAGAGAGAGAGAGAGAGAGAGAGAGAGAGAGGAGAGAGAGAGAGAGAGAGAGAGAGAGAGAGAGAGAGAGAGAGAGAGAGAGAGAGAAGAGGAAAGAGGAAATCAAAGGAGACAGGTGAGACACATGCACGTGGGTGGAAAGAGGAAGGAAAAGGAGGAAGGAAAGGAGTAAGAAAGAGAGAGTGAGAGTGAGAGAGGAAGGGAGTGATCAAGAACAGAAAAAAATAGACGAGAAAAGGAGATAAGAAAACAAGATCAAGAGGAAACGAGGGAAGGAGAGGTAAGGCAGAGAGGAAAATGAGAGGAAATAGAGGGAGGTAGAGAGGTAATGAGGGAGGAAGGGAGGAAAGAGAAGATGAAGGGAGAGACGCTTGGAGGGAGTCATGTATATTTCAGGACGGGTGACAGATTATCTTGAGGGAGGTAAAGGGGGACTAGAGGCAGGGTGCTTGGAGAGAGAAAGAGAAAGAGAAAGAGAGAGAGAGAGAGAGAGAGAGAGAGAGAGAGAGAGAGAGAGAGAGAGAGAGAGAGAGAGAGAGAGAGAGAGAGAGAGAGAGAGACACACACACACACACACACACACACACACACACACACACACACACACACACACACACACACACACACACACACACACACACATCCATACATACATACATATATACAGACAGATAGACAAATAGACAGACACACATACACAAGTGTCAGAAATGCACACAACCAAATACTCGTAAAGCCAGAGCAAGAAAGAAAGAAAGAAAGAAAAAAACGAAAATACATAAAAAAAATAAAAAAAAAGAACAAGCGTCAATAACAAATAAGAAAGATTAATTCAAATATACAAGACCACTAATTCCAGTGAGAAATACTAAAATATACACGATCTTGGCTCCTTCCTTGAACAATCATCTGCTTCCTTTTACGCCAAAAACATGCCACGTATGATGCAAACTCTCCTACCTACTCTCTTCTTCTTCTTCCTCCTCCTCCTCCTCCTCCTCCTCCGTTTATCCCTCCTTCTCCTTTTTCCTCCCTCTCCATCCCTCCCTCCTCCGCTTACTACAGTCTGTTCGTCTTCTTAACTTGCACATCTCCGGTAATTCAATACACTGAGTCAAGGGTCAACACCACCGCAACACCACCACTAACACCCCTGACAACACCACCACAACCACCACCAATACCAATAACAACATCAACAACCCGCTACCAGTCATACCACTAACACCAACACCAATACCACCACCAGCTTCAATACCAACACCACCACTCTTGCTACCACCACCAATAACACCACCACTATCATCACCTTTTTATGTACCAACCCCACTGGTGTGTGTGTGTGTGTGTGTGCGTGTGTGTGTGTAGGTGGGGGGGTGGGGGTTGCCTGCCTGTGGTGGTCACGTAGCTTCCTGCTCAATTAAGCTCACAGACACATTGAATCGCTGACAAAATGGGTGTTTTTACAATGGCAACGAAAAGCGAATGATCCTACATGCCACAGGATGCATGACCGGGGGATGGGGGGGTGGGGGCTTTGGGGGGAGGGGGGGGAATACGTGTGATAAGGATTAGCACAATTATTATAAACATGAAAAACAACTAAGTGTAATTTCAATTTATTATATTTACAGCAGCTTTGGACTGAATTTAAAGGCATTTTTTTTCTTTCTTTCATATCCTGACGTTTCTCTCCGCGCCATTTCACGATGAAGACAATGGTGGATTCCAATTTCTCAAAGCGCGACAGAGTTTGGTTTCATTTCGAGAGAATAAGAAAATGTAAGGATGAGAGATATGAAAAATTAAAGTCTCAGTCTCTCAGTCTCTCTCTCTCTCTCTCTCTCTCCCTTTATTATAACAACAATAACCTAACAAACAAAAACTACTTTTACTACTACTTCTACTGCTAGAAGTACTAATACAGTAGTAGTAGTAGTAGTAGTAGTAGTAGTAGTAGTAGTAGTAGTAGTAGTAGTAGTAGTAGTGTGTGTGAACGTTACAGATCCCTTGCATATAAGAGAAATAGTTATGATCAAAATAATAAAAAAAAAAATAAGAATACGAATAATAATTGACGCAGCAAATTAAAAAGTGGATAATGACCCGACTTAACAATACTATAACAGACATCTGACGCAGGAATACACGCGAAGGTTCCATTCTCACGAGTGTAGGCCACGCGGGGGGTGGGGGGGTGGAGGGAAGGAGGCGTGACTGACGGTGGGTGAGGCTTGATCTTTAATCCTTCAACTCATGTCCTCGTAGTGGCCGCATCACGAGCCTACAGATGGACGAGACAAGCACCAGCACACACGTTTAACTTTAATTGGGCACTTGAGGATGAATTAGCAGAGTTTCCGTTGATACTGTTACAGATATGCAACCTAACAAAGACACGACTCATTCAGGGGAAGGATGTTAAAAGTGGTCTGGTGATGGGTGGATGCCGCTGCCACCTCTGCTTCTTCTTCCTCCTCCTCCTCCTCCTCCTCTTCCTCCTCATCATCTTCATTTTAATATTTTTCTTCTACTTAAGGTGAATGATGAGATAAGATTACAAGCAAGGTACATAACAAGCATCACGCAGTCCCGCTGGATTGGTGGACTTAGCTATCTAGTTCTACCCAAATGATGTTCGGCTCAAGGTTTAAACGAATGAAGAGAAAAGTTACGCAAGTCTTTTATAGTTATGAGATATTCCTAGTCTGTTTCTGTAATGTGAGACTCATCAACCTTGACCTTTATTAAGTACGTATGAAACAAACACAACAACCAACACTTGCTTGACTCAGTGCCTGTGGTGAATACTGCATTGGCACATATGTAGACAACTTGTAGCATTTGCAAAACTCTACGTCTACTCTACGCAATGTATAGAAAACGCGTGCAAGTGTATGTATGTGCGTCTGTTTTCCCTGTCCATCTTGAAAAAAAAATATCAGACCATACATTTATTATTTTGATGCCAATGGGTCACGATAGGAGCAACGTATATTGAAATAAACTATAAACTATAACTTCCTCAAGGATAATCTGAAGAGCATTACGTACGCCTCACTCATTGTATCACACGAATAACTGAATACTGTGTGAGGTCAGCGGAACCAGTGAATACAGCCAGTGGAGTGACACAATGGACGGGAGCTGCTGATGCCTCCAAGCTACAGGTGCGGGATTACTACAATTCCCTGAAGGCCCCGCGGTGTCACTTGTCTGGTGGGCGGAGAGCATCATGATACCCCGATGTTGTATGATACTTAGCACAGTGACGAGGCAGCAAAAACTACTCGTATGAATGTAGGCAAAAAAGGAAGAGAGAGAGAGAGAGAGAGAGAGAGAGAGAGAGAGAGAGAGAGAGAGAGAGAGAGAGAGAGAGAGAGAGAGAGAGAGAGAGAGAGATAACACATGTCACCCATATTCCTTCCCTCCCAGCAGCAGTTGAGTCTGTTATCATCAACACCCTAACTCTACACAACATCGATATAGTCATCTTTCAGCTTCCTTTTAAACTATCTTTTTTTCCCTTGCCACATTTACTGATATTCTTTGTTTTTAGATCCGTCGCTGGCATCTGGGAGTGGTGGTTGTGGTTCCAATAATGTGAACCAAATCATCATTATTGAATAAGTTAATTATTGATTGATTATTTCACGTTGTCCTCTCCTTGCGTTCATTCATCCTCTATAGATGCATAACTAACGCCTTGATAGTTGATGAAGTGCTGTGATAACCCACTAGCTTCACTGAAACACTATTACTTTTTTTGTTTTTCTATCTCAAAATAAATATATAACAAGCTTTCTACCGACAATATAAAACTTCTTATACATTTATTATATTCAAACTTGATAACATCGTGCAAGACCTTGCTTTGTGTCGCTGTATTGAGCATGAAGGCTTTTCCTAACAGACACTTAATGAAAACTGTCAGGCGTCGTCGGCAGTCATGTAATACTTCTGAGTTATGTGAGTCTGGTATAAATTGTGTACAAGCAAATATTATCATATGCAAGGAAAATATATTACTAACATTTATTACATAGTTGAGGAATTTCATATTGTACCTTTGAGAACATATTTATATTTGAATACATTTCATTAAGGCTATTCTCCAATTTCCTTGAACGTGGGATTGAATAGAGGAGTCATTTACAACCCACACACACACACACACCCACACACACACACACACACACACACACACACACACACACACACACACACACACACACACACACACACACACTGTAGAATATAGCCGTGGGAACCCTGCAATGCCGCGCCCCTCAATTAAGTCTATGAATACTCACATCACACAATTGTAAAGACCCGGAAATTTTGACTCAGAACGTGGCTTTGTGTGTTGACATGGATGCGTTTGTCTTGCCTTTGAGGGGAGGAAGGACGGAGACCTTGAATCATGACATAAATGATACAGACATTTATCATACTGCTTTCATGTCTTATTCTCTTCCTTGCTTCCCTTTTTTCTAGGTCACTCTCTTATTTCACTTTCCTCGGTTGCATATGGATGTTGTTGTTGTTTTTCCTATAGTGCACATTACCTTAGGATCAAGACCTTAGTTCCTTCGTGTATTAACCCTTTCACTTTGCTCTCCTCTCATTGTAAAGAATTGTGATGAGTTGGAACACTTGATGGGGAGGACGATGTGTTCTTTACATCCACTATTAACGCCACACACTCACGGGATTATTAAAAGAAAGCTTCATTGGTGGTTCTGCTCCATGTAGGTCCTGCAGTTTTAATTATGTCCATTTTTTTTCATTAATAACAAGTGTATGCATGAGTTGGTTGTTATCAGCAGTGCGTGGGATGACTACTCACGTGTTAAGAATGCAAATGATCTCATGTTTTTTAAGTCGTGCGCGTTTAAGTGTGTAATGAGGGGAATTTTGTCCTTATTTACATGTTTAGTGTTTCTTTGGAATGGATAATCATCTTCACCAACACTTCTTTGCTTTACTAATTTCTCATAATCAAATATATTTTCCTACTTCTCATAACAGTATTTTTGTTTGTTTTTTTCTTTTTTTTTGTTTGTATGTATGATCTTGGAATAGCCAGTCACTCTATCTTCACTCTTAACAGTCACTCTTTAACCTTGTAACACTACGTCGTTCCTCGGACTTTTCCATACGTCCTTCACGTTAAGCTGCTCGTCTATTTCCGTTCTGAGTTTCTTGGTGAGAGGACTGCTGTGGATTTGAATAGCATTTCATAACGTATCAATGACAATGAATACTCTTATATCTCAACCAGTAAGCTTGTTCGATATTATATGCTTAACCATTAATAAACTATCCAGCTGTTTGGACTCAACCCTCGGCGTTCTGAACACGGCATTCTGTTTTACTCCGACACACTCTCACAACTCTCTCATTGATTACCTCACAACTAGTTCATAACAATTACTCAGGGAATCCATACAAGGCTTGACAGGCTATACTACTTGGTGTCCCGATAGGATAAAGTCTTTAACATATGAATTTCACATTAATCCGGACGAAGATAATTTATTACATAATTAGTGAACAAAAAATTACAAATCACTGTTAAGTCATTTTCAATCATAATCATTATCAAGCTTATTGTATTAAATCAGTGTTCTGTCATTATCAGTCATAATTATTATCAAACATATATCCTCACAATTCAATGTTCAGTTATTTTTCAATCATAGTCATTATTAATCAGGTGTGTGTGTGTGTGTGTGTGTGTGTGTGTGTGTGTGTGTGTGTGTGTG